>DWJZ01001901.1:0-21323 GCA_018249125.1 Asbolis capucinus
AGTATCTACTGCTAATATTATTAACTGAAAAGTTTGCAGGGTTGGATGGATGGATGACTTTCTCTTATTCAACCACGTAGAAACTACCAAACCAATTCATATGACATTTAATTAAATTATTGTCTAGAGTAACACATTTAATAAAAAATACTATATATACTAAATATAATCTATTCTAATAATGAAATTGTAACGGGTTCAATTCTGCGCATTAAGTTTTTTTTTAGGAAATTTTGATGCATGGTAGAGGCTTTCTTATCGATATAGAGACAAAACATTTTTTTTTGTTATTTATTGTCTGTCTGTCTGTTCGAGCTTCGCGCAAATACCACTGGACATGGCCTGGATTTATATGAAACTTAGCGTAGTCATAGTTTAAAACCCGAGAATGGTTATAGGATAAGTTTTATCCCAGGAAATAGCTTATTTCCCGTGGGATAATATTTTAAGGTAAGTATGGCAACTCCGAAATGGACCAATTTAGATGAAATTTAGCATGTTTGTAGCTTATGTAAGGAAAAGGTTATGTGATACTTATTATCCCAGAAAACTGCTTTATTCCCGTGGGATACCAGGTTAAAATTAGTATGGCAACTCTTCTTCCGAAGCGAAGCGAGGGCAATTTCTAGTATAGTATATTATAACTACAACAGACTTTAATTTACTCTAAAGCAAAAACGTACTATCACAGCCAGCTTTTGCTTAACTTTGTAGATCATGTACGATCGACTCAAGCCACCGCTCTACGAGCGCTTAGCAGTACATAAACCGAATCACTTTGTTTCATTCACCGAGCGTATAAAACAATATATTTTAAACAACCCACATCTTATCATACCCGTATTTAAGAATATGTGCAGCATACATACCCCATTTAGTTAAAGTGGAACATATTTCACGAAGCAACGGAGCAATGGATCAAAATAATTTTTATTCTCGCTACTAAAATGTAGAATGTAGCTGGAACTACATAAACCTCCCTGGCACCTTTTCATGTTATCGTCCACTGTGTTCTTATTCTGAATACATTGTCTGCGTTGCGTTGGTCTCGATGAAAAATGACGTGTTCCGTCCGCAGAAACTCTTCGATCCTCAACTTTTGCTTAAGTTCCCCTTTCTATTTCCAAGACGATTATTTTGAACTATAAAAGAAGTTCGCGAAGGAGGTTGGAAGAGATTTGCAGCTCTGAAGTTGTAAAACTGTTTAGATTTATTTATTGTTCAAGACTATTTGCTTTTGCGATTCGGATAGTACATGATGAAGTTTAGAATTCTTATTCGTTTTAAGTTTCGAAGTAACATTTTTTTTATTACAACAGTAACTTATTATATAACTTGATTATGTTTTTGTTAATTTCCAACAATGTCTAATGGAAATATCTAGATGAAATTGCTGAATAATCGTAAAATGACTTGTAATTGACTTAAAACGAAGCAATAATTTAATGGTCTTTACTCTCATCAACTTGAGCTGTTAGTCTTGATGGAAAGTATCCATTAGAATAGATTGAATGAGGAAAATTTTATTACGATATTTAGATCGTATTCTGCATTGAGTTCAACGAAAATTAGAACGCGCAAACAAAGCCACAGGGCGGTACTAGATAACGGCAATTAATTAACAAATTTCTAACGATATTTTTTGTTTACTCGCCTTGAGTTGGTCGTTGGAATTCCGCGCGCTTGTACTACTGTTGGTCTTGTTAATTAATCGTTTTAAATGCAGACGGCTACGGGTAAGCTCTTGGTTAGTGAACGCTGTAAGATAAGGAAGTAACGATTCAGGCCTATCTGTGAGTTCGGTGAGGCGACGACTTAACCGAAATAAAATAATATATATAAAATAAAATTACATCTTAGTAACCAGAAGTTTTTAACAATCAAATAAATTAACTTTAAAAATTAAATAACAATAGATATATAAAAAAGCGGTAGCGATGATAGCTTAGTGGTTAAGAATTTGACCTTCTACTCAGGGGGTCCGGGTTCGAATTCCAATGCGCGCACTTCTGTCGGAGTTATGTGCGTTTTAAGCATTTGAATGTCACTCGCTGTAACGATGAAGGAAAACATCGCGAGGAAACCTGCATGCTGGGGAGTTTGCAAAACTCAAAGGTGTGTGAAGTCTCCCAATCTCACTTGGTCAGCGTGGTGGACCTTAACCTTTTCATTCAGAGAAGAGACCCGTGCTCAATAGTGGGCCTTGATGGGTTGAGATGATGATGATGATGATACAAAAAAAATCTAAAAAAAAAAAGAAATAAAGAATAAAGTCTCGTCAGCCTATCTGTCATCGGTTTTATAAACGAAAACAGACTTAACACTATGTATTCTAATGTACATATGTAGATGTCCTATGTTCATATACTTTCGAGTTTAGTTTCTAAATTCCGTACTGCTCGATATTTTTCGGCGCATACGTGAGTGTCTTTATGTCAATAGGCTTAGATCAATGCGACCCCTAACTGTCCCAATACTGGGCTCGGGTTAGCTCTCACAATGTGGGGTAGAAGCCACCACGCTGGCCATGTGTAGATAGGTTTGATAATAAGGTTTAATAATAGACACTAATATCTTTTCAATACTACATCGTTAAATACGTGAAATTTGTAAATAAAAAAATCAAAACATAACTCAAGTTTTAAAGCAGTTATTTACAAGTTTTTTGTGAGAAAAACGTCTATACACGTCCGTAGCTTCGAAATATTTAGATTTAGATAGGCCAGATAAATATGATGGCACGTTATCACCATTGCTCTTGTACACCGGATACAATAAGGCATAACTTATTATGTTGTCGGCAAGTTATCACTTTTGTACCTACTCGTATATGTTGTCTTCAAGTAAAACTATGTATGTCTTGCAACCCCGCGCAGAACACGATAAGTCGTTTTATTGCTGACATTTCATGTCTTTTAATATACTAGAGATACTGTCTGTGGTTCAAATTCAACCGTAATTCATTTTAAAACAAATTGTCATTTACAGTACAGAATTAGCCAAACGTCAATCTGTGCCAAATACAAAGGTTTTATTCTGTTATTTAATTTATTTCCAATTCATTTTATAGGATATTACCTTTCAGCACTAAATCTTCAGAAGTGAAACACGTCGTAGGAATTTTACATCGCAATCATGTCAATGATAACTCCTCTTTAGAATGGAAGACAGAAGAATGGGGAGGGAGAAAAAGAAATGATGGCTAGGTTGTTCATTCTACAAAGCGATCATAATTGCACACGACAGCGGAGTGCAAAGTGCACTCTCCGTGCAACTCGTGTTTGGGCCGCGACCGCAATTTTGTCGTATTCGTACACGCGTGAAATTCGGCTGCCAACTTCTTCTGTAAATGAAGCGGAGTACACACATGCAGTATTTATGCATATGCTTTTGCATAGCAATTCATTCCCTTTGACTTAAGCTCGGTTAGTTGTTCGTCCCGTCTTTGTGGTACTTATGTAAGCGGTCAATTTTCGTTCTCTAATTTGGATAATTTACCAAATTAGTTTATCCACCCATCCGCCCATCAGCCTATAAGCGTCCACTGTTGAACATAGTCCTCCCCCAATTCACGCCACACTGACCGCTCCTGGTCCTTCTGAATCCAGCGGATACCTGCTGTCTTACTATAGGTCGTCAGTCGACCTAGTTGGAGGGCGTCCTATGTTCCCTTTTCCAAGGCGTGGCCTCTATTCGAGGACCTTTTTGCGATCGGTTGTCGGCTTCCAGCGGCTTACCTGTATTAATAAATCTAAATACATATATAAACTGTTGGATGTATGATAATTTTATATCTCTTGAGTAAATAAACAACTCTGGACAAGGCACCCGGCTATATGCCAAACTACGCAGTTTGAGCTATGGTGTTCAGTCAATTGATAAATAGATTTTTTTAAATACTCAAATAGACAAGTATTTTTTTGAAACTCAGACGTAGTACAAACATTCCTGTATATCACTTAAAAAAATCTGAGTGAAAATCGAACCCACGCCCTCCGGATTAGCAGTCTTACTAACTCCTCAAGCAACCAGTCAAAAACAACAGATTACAAATATTCTAGCTAATCTGACTACATTAAATCAATAAATTCACTTCCATTAACACTTTTTAATATCAATGAATTTTAATGTACCTAATAACTAAACTTTCTTCAACTTTTACGACAAAAATGACTTTCTTAAATGGAAAAAGACTAAAAATTTCTTATAATATGTTAGTAAATTTGATCGAATGTTGCCGAAGGTCAAACCAAGTCATAAGTGAATCAGGAAAGAACCCTTCTAAATCCGAACAGGTAGAAAGTCCTTCGTAATCAGGGCTCCTAATAGATTGGTACGTTACTTTATTCAGGGACATTATACATACATATTTACTGTACAAATATACGAGTATGTTACGGTCGTAAATTGCGTTTCAACAAGTATCTACGAGTATTTGGAATCATTTGAATTCAAATGACTTTGAACTGGTTTGTGTACATTTTTATTTGTACCGGGTAGTCACGGTTAGTGTGATCCGAGCGACTTCGCCCGCTCGATATGTCAATAAAAAGTATCGTTGTATGAAACAACTTTTTATTATACTAGAAACTACCCTCGCTTCGCTTCGGTGTAACAATCATATATATCGCGGATATATTTCTAGATATTGATGTCCTCTATAAAACTCTAGTACATCACTTTGCTCTATTATCAATAATTTCTGCAACGTACGCGATATAAGGTTTTTTGTATTGTTTAAAAATAACATTATCGTAGTTTTTATACGGACCCCTTACATTTTTTAAAATTTTTTATAGCCTATATTCATCAGAGATAATGTTGGAGTCTAATGGTAAAAGATTTTTTTTTAATCGGTCCAGTAGCTTCGGAGCCTATTCAATTCAAACAAACAAACAATACCAGAATTTCAAAAATTAGGTCGGTGTTGGAATAGTTATATTTCACTTATTGTCATATGAATATTAAATTATTTCAACGTAGCGAAAAGGTATTGTAACACAGAGAATTAGGTGTGCACGAACTTAGTCAGGAATTGTTCTCAAACATTAATTGGTTATAACATGTTTTTGTGTGGGGAAAATGAAACCCGTGATGTTTTCCCGTGAAAATATTTTCCCGTTTCGCGGGAGGAACGCGGGGCTAGGGACAGCGTGCGGCAGTTGGAACCGAGACGCGCGTCGAATGCGACGAACTCTTACACTGTTTTTCGGAAGCGAAATGCCAATAAATTATTTTAGTGATGTCCAATTTTTTTGAAAGTGAGTTTATTATGTGTGTGAGTGGATTTGACTAAAGTGCGCCATGCGGTGAGGTACCGTGGGGATATGGTTGACCCCTTGAAAATCTTTTGGGTTCTTACAAACAGCACCTATTTAGGTATGGTTCTGGTGTTTAAATATTTAAATTTCATTCTTTAATTTGAACATATTCACACAGGATCTAATAAAAAAAAATTATAATCTCATTTCAAAATTTGTTACGAATATTTATGACTTTGGATGTTTGTGTTTCCTGAAAGTTACATATTCACTATCTTTGTCTTTAATTCAGATCGAAAGAAAACAGAACTCTTTCGATTATCAGATGTTTGACACCTTTTGAAAACTTTATAATCACAGGAAATATACAATTTATATTCAAAAAAACAATCGAAGATATCGTTTAAATTATAATGGTAAAATATCACAAATATGGTCGGATTTTTAATCCGTGTGCAAGTTGTGTTAAATGATAATTTTTTTTTTAAACATAGACACGTTATTCTCGTTAAGAAATTTGCAAAAACTGAGGCAGCATATATTTTTATTGGTGCGAGTTTAGTTGTACGTCAAAGGGTCTGTTTTAATTACACTCCTTTTGCTCTTGCCGTTTCATATTACTTCTTTATGATCCTTTAATCTCGCTGACGCTTTAAAGAATGTTAACAAGGTGCAAAATCTAATTTTATTCGCTTTACTGAAAGAATAGTTCTCGAAAGCATACATATATAAGTTGGCAAACTTTTATCGCAAGATGACTATGCATTAAGAACAAACAAACAAATATTATTTTCTCTATAACAGATTATTCAAAAAGAAATTCTTTGTTAGGTAAAGTATGGAAGTTTTTATTTTGGATTAAACTGAAAAGTTTGCCCCACGTTACCAAAAGCCCGTTATTTAATCTGACAATTGATTAATGAGCTACTTAGCGTGTTAAAAAACTCAGAAACATTATACTTACATATTTTTTCTTGCTGTCTTCCGTACATAGTTGTATAGTATGACGACCCTGTCCGCGAAGCGACGAGTCCTAAGTTTGATTCCGGGGAAATACAATTAAACAGATAAATATTTGTCCTTCGATGTTGGTCGTCAGCTATGGTTTCGAAGAGAAAAATGAGAAATATATGCAGAATAGAAATCACACAGAACCCGAAACTTCTAGGTTAGGGCATCTTGTGCAGATTTCTCCGTCAACAAAAGGCTACTTGTGGAAATGTTCACGACGTAATCTTTTGAACGGGTACTCGGAGCTAGTTGGACGGTATAGAGCACAGCATCTACTAGCTTCAGCCCGCGGCTTCGCCCGCGTCTTAAATTGTTAATAAGTATGTTAAGTATCATTCTAATCCATCCAACGGTTAGCACATGAAGGAGACGCTAACATATAAACCTGCACATCATCCCAGGAGAACCTACAACCGGGTTAAAATGTATCCTGTGTTAATTTCCTGGATGTGGTCTATCTGTGTTCGAAGTATCTTCTTAATCCGTCCGTCGGTTAGCGCGTGAAAGAAAGACATACATACAAACAATACAAACATCTAAATAACCAAACACATTCACTCTTTTAATATTAGTAGAATTAATATATTACATAAACTGTCCTGAGAATCAAACCCGTAAACCTGACTCATCAAGTTACCAACTTAACTACAGGAATTTTTTGATACAAAAACTTCAGTTGCATTAAATTTTTGTGCAGTGGCCCCATTTTGTACGTCATAATCACGGCACCGGTCATATGTGGGAACCGGAGACGCTCGAAAACGCAATGAAAATCACAGGTGAACAAAGAACTTCATATTAACAATATTCTGTCCACGGCTTCGCCTGCGTGGTGTGTTGATTTAAAATAATCTATATGTTTTTCCAGCCTATCTACCGTGTCAAATTTCATTCAGATCCGTTCAGTAACTGTAGTTAGAAGTAACAGACATACTCAACAACTTTTAAATTAATAATGTTAGTAGGGAGTACATGTTTGAATGACTGTAAAATCAAACCTACTTTAATCGAATTCTTGAAGAAAACAAACTCCTAACTTCGAAATACGACAACACAGACATGTAAACATTATATATCACATGCAACGATTTCTCGTATAAGTAATATAAGATTTATTAAAAGACTAAAAGTTCCTTAGAATTTATGAATCGTAAGCGGTATTCCAACTTTGAATATTTGAATTTCCGGCCTGAAACAGTCGACAGTCGAGTTGGCTACTTAGTCGTAACCCGATAAAATCGCATTACACTTTTAAATTCAGAATGTGTGTACTACCCGTGAATCAGTTTTTACTTTTTGTAGAAAAGGTCCTAAAAAGGTATATTACAAAGGACAGATTTGCGGCTCAGCAAAGTTGAGGATCAGTTTAATTAGGCAACTCATACATTTTTAAACTTCAGCGGTTCATGAAATTATACGATGTACGTTTTAAAATGAAACTTTGCTTAATGTTTTTACAAGGGTAAAACTCTTTTAGTAGTTTTGTCGGAAAATATTTAATGGGCGAGAAATGAGTCATCTGATAGTGAGTGGACATCGCGAAATGAGATTAGTGACAATTAAAACATCAATTATTGCTGGCCAAAAATGGCGGATATTGCTTTACCTCTGAATTTCAAAGAATTTCTAATTGTTTTTCAACTTTAGTTAATCTAAATAATAGGCGGCAGAGATCACCAACTATCAGGTGAATCGTCTACTGTTTGCCATAAAAATTGTATAAATAGAAAATATACATTGGCCATCATAATAACATTATGAAGTTGGGGTAATTTTAACCGAATCGAAACAGGAGGTTTTCTATTCGACTGTCTTCTTTGCTTATGTTCGTTACCTCAACTTTTAATTGCGTATGCCGATTTTGAATTTTTTTTTTATTCCATAGCGTACTTGTCATGAAATCACATACAAATTTAAGCGACATCTGACTAGTACTTTTGAGTTATCCGCAATCATTTCTTTCTAATTTCACTTTACCGACGTCATTTGAGATCTATTTTTTTTAATAACTATAATGTTTTAAATATGAAACTTACAGGCAATGCCTGTCATTTGTTATTTTAGGTACAAACATAAAAATATCGAACAACCTCATCAAATTCGTTTTTGTTACCAACTACTACAGAACTAACAAACCAAGCAAACCTCAAACTAAGAAATTTAAAAAGGAATATCTTCTGAATATTTTTTCCTTTCCAAAAAAGTATTTTATATCTAGAATGTGTCCAATGGAACCTATATTCACTTTGTTCGTACAAAACGATATTTAGGTCATCAAAGACGGCAGCTTTTAGTGGAACGCGTGTCGCCTTCCGTTTGTCCATATAACTCTTATAGACGACGGTGTCACGTCAGGAACTTAAGCTGCGAGTAATAATGTGATTTGGCTCTCTAAGGATATAAAAATATATATAAAGATATGGTTTGCTGATGGAACGTTACATTTTTTGCTGTTATGGATACTCGAGAATTCAGCAAATATTTCGACTTATCATGCAACGTTTGAAATTTCGTGACGTTGATACCCTTTTGACAGACTGTCAGGTGACAGGTGACAGATGACATTAGGGTCTTTTTTTCAGTGCGGCAGGGCAAGTTATGTTTGGTTAACTACTAGAAACTAAATCCAACTGGAGCATTGACTGGTATACACTAAAATGTGCCGTAGAATCTAAATGTGGCCTATATTTTACCATACACTCAAGTCTCTAAAATTGGAGTCGTTAACGTGTTTGTAACATTAGAAGCAGAGAGAAGAGGTGAATTCTCCTACGTAACTTCATATCTTTGTTCGTGTGTGTTTGTGCGTGTATGTACATAAGTTTTAGGTGTGTATTCGTCTCATCTCGTCGACATATTTTACACGCAAAGAACAGTTATAAAACATACATATAATAACACTATTCCCGAAGACGGCTTCGCCCGCGCGGTAAGTTCATTGATAAAAAGCCCGTTCTATTCCAGGTCAAACTTTCATCCAGATCGGTTCAATAGTTATTATGTTAAGAAGTTACATTTCCATCCATCCATCCTCACAAACTTTCGCGTTTATAATATTAGTCGGATAAGTACAAATCCTAAAGTTTCCTATGAGTAATTTCCTCTTTTACTTAATTACTACATGCAATTTTGAAATAATCATATAAGGTTTATTAGTCTCGCAAAGATAGGTGAATGGATTAATGGATGGGGTGTATTGGATGGGATTAGTGGATCCTTATCCTCTGTAGCAGTTTAATTCCGATTACATATGAATGGTGTGGTGCCACGCCACATTTAGAATGAATGGTGAAATATTTTGAATTAATTCCGTCCTCCGTCGTTATTAATGATTTCTGAAACCGACGAACGAGTGCGATCGTAACCGCTTTTCGGTATTTTTGTATTTGAAACAGAATAATTATTTGAAACATTTGAACTTTAACTTTTTGGATATGTGAAAATACTTAAGATTTATGAAATTATGTTTGTTGAGATTTAAAATCGCTCTTAATGTTTTTAATAAAAATAATACGATTTTATTAATAAAATCATATGTTATTTACAATTTAAATTTTTTTTTTCATCATTACAAAGGAGGAAAATTGTTTATTTTTGGCCTTGCCACAAAAAATAAAAAAAAAACTTGTGGTCGTAAAATATTACGACGTATACTGTTTGCCATATATGTATATCAGTACTGCAGCATTAGCCACAAGGAACCGACTCAATATTAATAACTACGCTATATGATACTGATTTTCAGTCCGAACCCTTACTAGAAGTAGTTTGATCGCAATGTTTAATTTATTTTGAAATAAGTATTAATTCCTAAATTGCATACGTAAGTTCAAGTTGATTAAAAGTATAGTATTACTAGTTTCTGTCCGCGGATTCGCCCGCCTCATGAGTTGATAGAAAGTAGCCTCGTTGTAGTGTTATTGTGTCAAGTAAACTCATACATCCAAAGGTATAAACGTCAAAATCATCCCAGGGGAACCTAACACCGGTTTAAAATTTGTCCTATGCTCATCTCCTGCATGTGATCTATCTGTGTGCCAAGTTTCATCTTACTTCAATGGTTAGTGCGTAAAGAAAATACAAACATAAACTTTCACATTTATCAGTAGGAGTATTGACTTTTCATACGTCACTGGATTCTGTAAAAACAGTGACGTTCCACCGAGAGCTCTGAAACAATATCGAAGAACGAATGAATGAAATGATCAGTCCATTTTACAACATAATACTTATGCAGGGTACAAAATGATCGGGAGCAATTCCCAGTTCAATTATTCCCGGTTGCGACAGAATTGTTCGGATTCATTTTAGTATGCATTTCAACTCCAGGGTTTTGCCTATAAGGTTCTACATTTCTAATTCTTTTGCAATGACAGCATCACTAGATCTGTTTATGACGAAATTTCTGCAAAACATAAGACCAATCGTCCTTATAATTGGCATCGCACGCAATGTATGATAACCAATCACCGATGGGAAAGAAAGGACCTTGAATGGAGGCCTTGGGATAGGGAATCCGACCAGGTGGGCTGATGACTTATAGAAGACAGCGAGTATCCGCTAGATTCAAAAGACTCCGGATCGTTTATTAGGGTAGGCCTATCTTTATGAATGGAGGCCACGCCTCGGAAAATGGAGCACAGGACGCCCTCCGATCAAGTGAAATTATGTTCTAAAGCAAACAGCGGGTATCTGCTGGATTCCGAAGGCTCAAAACCGATCAGACTGTTGTATATTAGGAGAGGCCTATGTACATATCTAGTGTGGATTGTTTCTGGCAAAACATTAGACCAATCGACCTTATATTAGACAATGCGGGCAATGGCGATAATTGTGACTATGATATCGCCCAATTTTAAATCGATCAATCACAGCTAAATATTTTAAACCAACCCGGCAATCTTTTGTATTTTTTACATTGACTGGATGATTTGGTTCATAGAAACTTATGAAGAAATCGTATAGTTAGTAGGATTTTATAGATACTGTAGAGAGACGAGGGAAACATCACCAATGGCAGTTTATTGCTTTTCGCCATAAAACAATGATAGTGCACGCACACAAGCAGTTAGGATTTATTTCCGTACTGAACACTCCAGTGGTTAAACACTTGGGTGTAAAATGGTCTTTGGCTTTAATCTTTTCTCTCTTCACTGTATTTTACAACACTACATACAGTATCAGACTACTACTACATACACTATATACAGTATCTGATAGTGCCCTCGTTTCGTTTCGGAAGAAGAGTTTTCGGGTGGTTTTTTGAGTTACCATACTAATTTTAACCTATTATCCCTCGGGAAAAAAGCAGTTATCATATATAGATAAAAAATATCCTATAACCATTTTCCGTACATAAGCTACAAACAGGCTAAATCTCATCTAAACTGATCCATTGGTTTCAAAGTTGCCATACTAATTTCAACCTGTTATCCTGCGGGAACAAAATCATTTTCTGGGATAAAATATATCCTATAACCATTCTCAGGTTTAAAATTACAACTGTACCGAGTTTCATCTAAATCTGTCCAGTGGTTTTTGCGTGAGGCTCGAATAGATAGACAATAAATCCAAAAAAAATGTTTTGATCTCTATATCGATAATAAAGGCTCCTTGCATCAAAATTTTCAATTCATACTTAATGTATAGAATTGACCCCGTTATAGTTTTATCATTAGTATAGACAAGCGGACCAACACCGCTTGATCCACGTTTATATTAATAATAAGTACCCTATGTGATATTCCAGATTTCAATCTATCTCCGTGCCAAATTGGTCACCCTAAATTGGTTCAGACCAAACTTCAAAGCCTCGAGCACAGGCGCAGAGTTGCCAGCCTCTCGATATTCTACAGGATACATTTTGGAAAGAGTGCGCCGGAGTTACACGATATACGAGTATCTCCCATCCCCTTTTCAACATCGAACGAGCCAGCGCACGGCGGGTATCCATCCCTTCGTCTTTGACACTCCACAAGTATGAACATCGCGCTTTACGTCTACCTTCCTCATTCATACTGCGAAGGACTGGAATAAGTTGCTTGCGTCGGTGTTCCCGTTCGATTACAATGTATCTTCAAGTCAAGAGTGAATAGGTTTTTACTAAGTTAGTGCGCTTTACCATCCAAGACTGTATCGCTGCTTACCATCAGGCAGGATCGGGGTCAAGCACTAACTTATAGTCGGTAAAAAAAATCCCCTTTGTTAGCAAACCGCTACCAATAAACCTTAACAAGATTTTATTTAAAATCCATTCTCTTTAAGTTTCCATATATATCAGCGCCATATTTTACCAAATACAAGTGCATTAAACGCTTGTGTCATTGTGTTATGTAAAACAAAGCACTTATGCTTAAAACGAGCGGAGGACAATTTAGTGGAATAGAAGGCGACGTGATAGTAATATGGCTGTAATTTGTTAATGGTTGAGGAAATTCCTTCCGTAGCTTTAAGGATAGTTTCGGGAAAGACATTTTGGAGTACGCTTTTAGATAGTCATAACAACCAATAACTGTCCCACTGTTGGGCTCGGGTCTCCACTCACTATGTGCACAGGTCATAGTCCACCACGCTGGCCAAGTGCGGAATGTTGGACTTCAACCTTT
The DNA here is from genome assembly GCA_018249125.1 of Asbolis capucinus. Taxonomy (NCBI): domain Eukaryota; kingdom Metazoa; phylum Arthropoda; class Insecta; order Lepidoptera; family Hesperiidae; genus Asbolis; species Asbolis capucinus. Next base: position 12,878 of record DWJZ01001901.1, read on the forward strand.
GAGAATGTTATACAGATTTCCTCACGATGTTTTCCTTCACCGTAGCAGGCGATAATCAATTTCTGATGCTTACGTACATTATTTTGTAAATTAGTGATGCGCGCCGGAGTCGAACCCATAATCTCGCATTCGAAAGACCAAAATTGAAACCACTAGGCTACAACTGCTTTTTAGATACGAGTGGGTATTTCTATAGTTGGCTATAACCCTTATGACTCAAATATTCTCAGCACTGAGGAGGTGAGGTTCGCACCACTACGTGCCCTTAAGTTTCAATGAAATTATTATTACGTATGGATGGATTTTATGCTGCAAACGCTTCCGATGACGCTTAACGACGCTCTGTACAGTCTATGCCCATATTCCCAACGACCGTGTCCCATTCAATCCGGACTGCAAGCACAGTACAGTACTACTTGTAAGTACTATAAATTCTGTCTGCGGTTAAAATTCAACCATTCATTTAAAAAAATCTTCGACAGTTACTGACAAACGTCAGCGTGTGTAAAATGTGTTTTATTTCGGAATTAAATGTATTTTTATACACTAGCTATTCGCGGCGTGCGTTGCTATGCATTAACTCATCAACCATGTGTCCGATCGATATAATTCTGGTACCAAAACCTTTTTCAGGGAATTCTTAACAAATTTGCTATAGGCATCAGTGCTCTATCTCCTACCATTTCAGAGTCTATAAAGGTATAACAAACAAATATATATATATATATATGTTTATCAGTTATCTGATCACGATAGCACAAGCTAACGCTTAGTTTGGGATCAAACGGTCGTGTGTGAGTTGTCCAAAGATATTTATTTATTTTCTATTTATTATTTATTAACTGTGCGAAATTTCAGTCTTGGTCATTTTCGCAGAAAGGGATGCAAAGTTCTTGCTTCACGTATTAATATATTATATAGATGTTAGAAGTTAATGGTGTTATAGCCAGTCTGTAATGTATCTTGGTCTCCATACTTGGAGAGTTACGATGTTATTCGTAATTCAAGTTGTACAGAGTTTCAGCGAACAAACAGCTAGCTTCTTACGGTATCGTACTCGTATTTCTTACAAGTTAAACATCTTATTAATTTGTTATAGATTTTGTTGTTGTTTGAGGATTTTTAATTCAGAGCTTCTTACCGTAGTTCAGTTAACGAGCAAAGTATATTTATGTATCGTATAAAGAATCCGGTAATCTGGATTTTGCCCCCAACTACTGCCATCTAGTGTAAAACATAGAAACTAAGTCCAACAGTTGCAATTAATTTAATCGGAATTTTCATCACTGCAACAGGTAACTGTCCTACTACAGGGATCGGTTCTCCACTCACAATGTAAGGAGCGCAGGCCATTGTCCACCACGCTGGCCAAGTGCGGATTGGTGGACTTAAACACCTTTGAGAAATTTATGGAGAACTCTCAGAACTTTCCTCGCGATGTTTTCCTATAGCAAGTGATAATCACCTTCAGAAACTTGCATTTACAATATTTTCCAAAATTCACGGACCTTTTGTATTTTCTGTAACAAAACCTTATTTAAATGAAAACTTGTGTTATGCTTAACCCAAAATACCCCTAACTCCCATTTTTATTAGTATCTTTTATAGTTGAGGACTCTTAAAAATCCTGCATGCAATGTATAAATGTTTAATCTCATTAACAAATGTGTTGTGATGAAAACATAAATAATCTTCGACAGTGTAATATTTTTACTTCATTTTCCAGGCAACTTTATTTCTTAAGATACTCAAATCCCTATCCAATAATACCTACTCTCGTCTTTATAAGAGTCTGATATCGAGCAGAGACGAAGCCGTAACACAAATTTTATTCAGTGCAAACGAAAAAATATTGTAAAAACGAACTTGAAGTTAGAAAATTTTCAATTTCAGACTCAATTTCATGTGCCATATGGCTGATTTTAATTACTAAAAGTTTTAGTAGTAACAGCGCGTCAAAGTAATATCAGTAGTCCGATGTTGAATACTAGAACAAAAAGAGAAATACTTATTCTTTGGAAATATGATTTAAAAGACTTTTGAATAATATTTAAAATTTTTGAAAGTAGAAATTCGACCGTTATTCAATGCGAGTTTATATTAATGCTAAAGGTTGTGCGGATGGATAGACGGATGTGTTTGGTCTTTAGTGGACTTTTAGCGACCATGCCTTGCACAAATATCTGGATGTTAATCTTGTACAGTCTTGGATGACCGAATTGTTGAATTGAAGAGAAAATAATCTTCACGTTAGTCTCTTTTTCATATGAACCGTCTTTTTAATCACCAAAATCACAGAGACAAACGAGACAAATCAATTTCCATAGACAAGGTACACAGATAACTAAAAAAATCACGTTATGTCATGCAAAAGATATTTGTAACACTTTCACGCAAGAACTACTGAACGAAACTGGTACAGAAATTGGTTGTTGTCAAGAATACGTAGACTACTTTTTTTAACATATCACGTGCGGGAAGACTACATGGTTACAAGGGTAAAACATTTTATGCTATAAAACGTAATATCAAATAATGTAATATTATATAAAAAAGGATATGAGCGTGTGTGTATTAAATGTGTGTCTGTGTTAAGGATATATCGGTTCCTGTAAAACCATGTCGTCTATTACGTTTTATCCTTTGTTATTGTACAATTTGATTACTTTCGTTATTTTTAGTTAATTGTTATCGTATTTCTTCATATCAAACTTTTCTGTGATGAGCAGGAATGTTTGTCCTGTGCGTCTGTCTATCAATATAAGTATGTATTTAAATATATATATGTATATTTATCAGTTGTCTGATCTGATCACCATAGAACAAGCTTACGCCTTGTTTGGGGTCAGATGGCCGTGTGTGAGATGTCCCGAGATATTTATTTATTTATATATATAATGTATGTGTATTGTGTATGTATTTACAAATAAATGAATAAATAAAACAGTAGTTTACAATTCTGTTGTAAAAAAATACTGTAAATTAGCCGTATTTGTCGTCTAAACTAGTATAACTGCGCCATTTGTATCCGATCCGAATGCAGCGCCACTGCAATAAGAGGTGCACCTGCGACCATAGACAGATTGGCGACGTTCTGGCCATCCGGTTTCAGACAATAACTCAATTCCGACAATCTCTAACTTGTATACACACATACTAGATACAAGCGCTTTGTTTTAAAACTAGTACTACCCACGTTTCGCTTCAATAATGCGGGTAGACAGACCTTCTTTACGTAGACGTAATTATATCTCTTTGTACATTTTACAATTTGTTAACAGATGTAACTGAAACTTTAACTGCTGCGCATATTCGTTATTGGTTGATTCAATCAGTTACTAAGGAATAGTTAAATTTGATTAATTATTTTGATTGTGGTAGTAAATGTTAAATTGACATTTTCGTGTCGTAATTCAGTCCGCTTGTAGAAAATAAATTGTAGAAAGTGCCTTAAGTTATTTTACTTAGACATATCCATATATTTTAATAGAAATAATTTCCGTCGTATATTGTTCTGGCACTGCTCTATTGGTTTATGCGGCGCAATGAGTAAAGCTCCCAATCAGCATGATTTTTCGATAAATCCTTCCTCATGAATGACTCTGTTCATGTTGATGAAAACCGCATGAAAAACCTTTTGATAATTTATGAGTTTAAGCATTCAGATATAGCAACCAACGAAACAGCGTACTTTACTCTATAACTGTGTCTTTATTCAAGCATTCGATGGCAAATAAAAAGAGGTATTACAACCAAAAAACCATTATCTTCCTGAAACATTCACGTTTGCAGTATAATGGCGGATGAGTGACACAAAAAAATAGCTCAATGAATTCGCTGGCAGTTACTTCGATAGGTAACATTGCCATTGCGGTAATCAGGCGATCAAACACATTGTATTGGTTGTATTTAATTTTATAGAGACCGATAGGTTCCGCGATGGTGTTAACAAACGAATGGTTTGTATCAACGGTCATGCCAAACTGAATTCAGAACTGATCTTGTATATTTATAGTATATATACTATGATCTGCCCAGCGGCTCCGCCCGTGTGTTGCCAATGTTGATGAAAGGCAGCCTCCAGACCATCAGCTATCTCCACATAAAAACACGTCAATTCGTAGTTCCGTTTCGACGTGAAAGATGCACAAACACACACACTTTCACACATTATTCATAACATATCATACACTTAAATCTTCTTAAAGAACCGCTTTACCTCTTCGTGAAAATCACATGACACTCCGTTCAGTAGATTTTAAATTTATCGCGAACAGGCAGATAAACGCCATGAAGGGACTTTATAATATTTAGTAATACATTCTATCCTGACTAGGCGTCCAACACAAATATCATACAAATTCGTTGTTCTTTGTTGATACCTAATTAACAAGTTTGCAAAATTTTAAATCACAAGTAGTTAAAGAATTATTATCAAAATGTCATCTACTTTCAAGACATGTTGATTTTGAGCTGTTACAAGTTTATTTCTAAAAGTTACCATTGTCTCCGTGTTATAACATACTCATTAATATTCGGGAAGTTAAAATTCGAGTCTCCCCTTAGGGTATTTTTCATCCAGGAAAGCTGATCTGTTCCCGCAGGATAAGAGCAAATTTAATTTATGTATTCAGTGTACCTATTTGCGTAGTTATTGCAATAAATTATTATCTTTACGATTTATGAAACAACATTTTTTTCCCTCCCATTTTGATAAAATGAGGTAAACATGAAATTGATAAAGTGCCTGAAATAAATGAGTAACGATATTTCGGGTTCGTGTACTTATATACACAAATCAAGCGAAGCGAGCTTCGGATTCTAGGAGCTCTCATTTTGAGTCATTACCAACACATTTTACTTTTATTAAGATACGAAATCGACGGCGAAAAACAGTAAGGGCGTTACTCTAAAGTCGTTACGTCCTTACTGATTTCAATCACCGATGTTTTATGCGGCAATAATGGGGTCTGGTTGCATGGATGGTGTCAATAGCCTTTTGTCAAAGGATTTTTTTGACGTGTTATAGTAGTAGTTAGTTAGTTAGTATTACCATTAATTGGAATAGAAGATATTTCAATTAATCTATACAATAAAATAAAATTGGACTGTCAGCTTATATTATATAAAATAACCGCTTTTTACTAAATCCATAACTTTATTTACACAGTTCTAGTATACTAAAATAACATTTTTTTTACAATTTTTGTCGGTCTGTATGTTTGTTCTGGCAAATCTCTAGAACGACTGGACCGATTTTGACGGGACTTTCACTGTCAGATAGCTGATGTAATAAGATTTCCTCTATTTAAGAATTTTCAAATATAAGTTATCGTAAAATCTGCGAACTGAACGATAACTTTTTTGTTAAATTACACTCTAGCTAATTTGCGGGCACAACTAGCACCAAATATAATAACGGCGATAATACATACCTACTTTATATGATATACAACTCTTATCCCGTAATAAGTCCCTGAGATTGTCACCCTGCTTTTAAGTAAACAGTCATAAAAACACTCTTTAAATAAATGTTTCCTCAGTTCAGTGTTACTTTGTGTGTGAGCGATAACTTCTTGATCAAGATTGGCGTTAATTCACGAATGGCTCCCAGCAGTATTACAGTTCATTTCTCAAATTGTCAGCGCCTGATGGAAATTGGATGAAACTGTTTTCCGAGACGGTTTATCCTCTAACGCTTAACATTTACAACAATACTAGTGGTGACAGTAATCAAAATAATTGTTTTATGTTAATGGGAATCCCATAGTTTTTTTTATGGTAAGTTCTTTATTTAGTTAAACAGTTTCTGTTTCTTCAAATTCTTGTTCTATCATTATTCATTTCTAAATTCTTGTTCTATCATCATTCTATCTTAAGCATTATATGATTGGTGTGTCTGGGGTCTGTTTCTTTCATTTAAAATAGCAGTTAAAGATGCATTGTAAATTCCTTCATTTTTTCTTAGTTTTACACGTGCATTTGGTTCTATGAAATGAATGAAAAGTCCTTCATTTCTTCTTATACGCGCATTCGATTCAATGAAATTAAATTAATTTTTTTGTGATTTAGTATGTATAAGTACAATTGAATTCGCAAATTACACTAAATGGTATATTCTGTTAAACGGCGTATAAATATTATATAAGTTTTATTAATTCCTTAAAGATCGTACATGTATTAGTTAAGTATATTTCATACATTACAATTATAAAGAGTTAAATTCTTTGACGCAATAATTTGCAGTATCACTTCTTTTCTAGCTGTCCACGTTTTAGTACCACTATACTGTCGTTGCTAATGTGCGTGGGAGACGATGACAACTTGGCATCAATGATTTCGTGAATGGCAATGACCCTTTACCAACATATATTCCATCTTAAAACATAATGTAAAATCACTGAGATATAACTTTACACAAATACTAATTTAGTAAAGGTGTTTGCCGTGTTAGAACACAGATCAACACATCAGTTTGGCAGAAATCCAATCCTCCAGCAATATTACATCCACTTATGCATCAAGTGAGAACAATCGCATTGTTTACTCGCTGTGTGAGCAATAACTCCTTCATCGCGATCTGTGGATAATTTGAGAATAACCACTCCACTCTATTGTCTGTGGACTCCATTATTATATCATTGTGTCAGCTTCTCGATAAAATGGATCAAGTAGGATCAGATCTTTACTATTGAAAATTATTTATGTGTTTACTTCACGCGCTGACCTTTGGAGGGATTTCGATTAAACTTGGCACACAGATAGACCATATCCAGGAAATGAATATAGAATTTTATTTTTTTATTGTAGGTTCCCCTGGGATGACTTGAACATACATATATAAGTTTGGATGTTTGCGTTTTCTTCACGCACTTACCGTTGAATGGTTTAGAATGAAACTGAATAAACATACATAGATACTTAACTAGAAACTTAACAGTCTGTGGCTGTAGACTACTTTTTATCAAAACGTGACGCGGGCTAAGCCGTAGACAATAACTAGTTATTTATATGGCGTGAGTGTGTGAGTTTCACTATTGATCGTTGGAAATGTTTGTCTCTGCGTTAACAAGTTCCTCTTCTACTTTGTCCCTATTTGGTCACTCTTCTGTCACCGGTCAGCATTTATTTGTTGATGCGTTCATTCTATTGGTGTCATGATCGACCCCATTAGCTTCAGCGCTACTTTCCTCATTACCTTGCCTTTACGATACTGTGAAATTGGTTAAAAACCCTTAATTTTACTTTGTTAATCCAAGAACCCCGAGATAAAGCTATCTTACTACACCGAGATTTAAAACTTTCTCAGTTAAAAAGACATGACCCTCGGTAAAAAATTAGGTGATAATTTAGACTTCACTGAGTTTGTAGCGAAGTTTTGAACTCGACGTGAAATGAACCTGAAATTTTAAAGCATTTAATTTCAAACCGCAGAGGTCTTGAATAAATATGAATTGTGTTAGAAATCCTTTGACTCTGTCCAGTGTATTCTGGTTTAAATAATTTTTGTGTTTAGGGAATTATTGGTATTCACTAATGAGTTGTATATTCGTACAAGCTTTATTCTATTTAGTTGTTCAAAACCGTAGGTTTCCAACGATTTTTGTAAAACATAGCGATTTTTTGTCCTGCCTAGTAGATATACAAACAAGCTTGCATTTTGTATACATTAAATAATTTTGGTACCAAACCTTTTTTTAGAAAATTCTAAACAAATTTGCTCAATGCTCTGTCTTGTACTCTCTCAAAGTCCTTCAACGACGAGAAACGAATAAACATTTTTAGCTTTTTCTAGCTTTATACCGCGACTTCGTTCGCATGATACAATCATTATAATATTAGTAAGGATATAGAATACTAGGGTCCAGCCACGTCTCCGCCTGCGTTGTACTAATAACAAGGTTTATTAAAATATTTAATAACACAAGCTTTAATTACACTTAGAAATACATGAAAATTCGCCGTTGAGGAGTTCCCTTCTCTGAAGCCAATCCTGAACGTAGTATCAGGTCATGCTTATCATAAAAATACATTGTCATCAGGTCAGAAGGATTATGCAAAATTGCAGGTCCATAGTGTAATTGGAAGTGTGTCTAATTAAGCTTGTAAAATTTTACCCAAACAAATATACGAATATACTAACATACAAACATACACTGCAAGTTAAATAAAAGCTTGTTAAAAGTAGCCTACATCACTCCCCAGACCACAACTATGTATGTATATTCAACGCTCTGTTTCTACGTGAAACACATACAAACACACAAACACACACTTTCACATACATACATATATAATATTAGTATAGAAATATTTGTAGAAGAGTACAATTAAGGTTAAACCCCAAACCAGCCTTACATGAGACGTTATCACCAACTACACGTAAAATGAAGTCCGTTAACTAGTGAGGGAAATGTGCCTCAGAGAGTTCCACATTATCTAAATT
>DWJZ01001902.1:0-21323 GCA_018249125.1 Asbolis capucinus
AAATATATACGTATGTTTATTATTTATTTGATCTCCATAGTGCAAGCAAAAATGCTTAGTTTGGGATCAGACGGCCGTGTGCGAGTTGTCCTGAGATATTTATTATTATTTATTCATATTAACAGCAATAGCGCGAGCGGTTCAGGAATGGAAAAAAAATAAAGAACAAGATAACGATCAAGAAATGCCAGAAGAAGAAAATATTTATCCAGAGGATGTAAGTTGTCTTTTTATACAACTTTAAGTCATTTGTAATTGTATGTTAAATAAGAAGTTAAGTATTTAAGTAATTTGTATTATTACAATTACCTAACGATAATGGAAAACAATAAGGTTAAAAAAGTAAGGGTTACTCTTTAGAGTAACTAAAATAAAGTAATTTTAAAGGGTTACGGCTTTATTGTTTTCCGTCGTCCATATTTATTGGTTTTTTTATACCAAACCTCTCATTGTGCGACACCTGAGCCCAGCTGTGGAACAGATATGAGATGTAATGATGAAAAAGTGAACAAATTATGGCCGGTTTTTTAAGATCTCATACATTTACTTCTTCGATTCATTCACATTTGACTTCATAAATTATTAAATAAATAATCATTAATGATTATTTTTTATATCGACTTCTATACCTCTTTTGGGTGTCTTATCAGTTTTCTTTCTTTACCATTTTTTATGAACGTGTAAATATATTGTCTGTAGCCTGAAGACAAGCGAGTGGATGACGACGAAGAACCCAAGGCGGCGCTGACGTCACATGTGGCAGTGCCCTCACAGAAAGATATAGAGGAAGCGCTGCTCAGAAGGAAGAAGCAGGAACTGTTGGAGCGGTACGGCTGCCTGGATGTAAAGATGGAGCACAGCTGACGATAGGCCTTTGTTTATTTTTAAGAACCAATAAAACTTTTAAATATCCTCTTGTAGTTTCTTTTTTACTAGGCTTCCCTGAGTGATATGTTGATATAAAGTAACCTATGTGTTATTGCAAGCTTTTATTTTTCTCAGTGCCAAATTTCATTCAGATCCGCTCCGTAGTTGTTGCGTGAAAGAGTAAAACATCCAATCATCCATCCTAACAAACTTTCACATTTGTAGTAGAATAATATTAATACAATTCGACTTAAAAAATCTAGGTTAGATACGACCCGTGTGTGATATTATTAAAGTGTATTTTACTGCTCTAGTTTATTTGTAAGTCATTTTTTTATGTTGATTAAATCAATGCTTAAAAATTCGCCTATGTGGCGATATATCTAGCATGCTGGGTGCATTAACTTTTGATGACTACCGCATTGCCTTTTGTTTGCATAAACGCACAACATATAAACGAAACTGACAATATTACCTATCAAGATACATACATAGGATCATATCTCACCACTTTTCAATTAACCATTTAACTTATTTATTAAATGCAACAAATACATATGTCACACAAGGTGGTCTTAAAAAAAAGTTCATATATATTTCATCAGGCCTATGTCAGCATGCAATTTCTAAAAAAATTCGTATTACATTTAAGAAAAAATACTAAAACTACAATTAATATAAATAAAAAATTATAACCTTTATATTTACAAAAAAATGATAGCTTATGATTGGGACGATGATAGCTTACCGACTTACGGCGAGTTTATCCGCTCGAATTCTATAAGAAATATTTAAGATATCTTTTTATTTGTCTAATATTGATTACGATAAATTATTACAACCAAAGTCCATGTCTAGTTAATTATTCCTTTTCATACCATTTTTCTAGTGTATCATTTGTTTGGAAGATCATTGTATATTATGTATTTTAAAGAAAAAGAAATTGTTTCTCGAAGATAATTAAGATAAATGTACTATTTTTTTCCACGTGATATTAAGCGAAACACCTTATTAAATTAAAAATTGGACCGAAATAAAATTCACTGTAGGTTTATGCCATTATTTAATTTCGAACAAGTAATCCACTGCGTAAATAAACTTCAAGCAAAAATATACATAAAACTTACAGTTGCGGTCATTTCAACCTTCACCGATCCTAAACCATAAACCAGTAGATCGGTCCCTACAGAGCTACAGCCATCTATAAATACAACTAGGAACAGTTCGCACTGGCTTAATTATAAATCTAAATAAGTGAATTACTATTGCAGAATAAAAATAGCTTTCTAAACTGAATTACTCAATAATTAATGGACAATCACAGCAATAAACACAATCGAGACAGTACCAAATTATTACAAAACTTTGTTCTGTCATCTACCCTCACAATAGGTGTAAATATGAAAATGTCTCAATATCTTCAATCAGAATACCGAAACTAGCTAATGTATGAAAATAATTTCATTACTACTAACGGTTACAAGATTATATCCACACAGGAATGTACAAACTTAACTCAATCATAAGCATTCCATATTCAAAATTGTAACACCCAAAATATTGTATACATAAACTGGCACCTTAACTATAACATACAATACAACGAAATATAAACCTCTTTTCAACATTGAGATACTATGTACTAACGAATCAAAGAAGCTACACAGTGCAAATGTCTATTTCTTCAAAAAATGTCTCTTTACAGCGATAACTCCTTAAATGATAAGTAGCAGCGCTTAAACAACAAGTACGACGTTTAACGTACGATTCAAAACTACAGCGCTACAAGTAATACATATTGCAAATTTGTTAGACAACAACGAATAGTTGGTCATGGCAGATGACAATTATTTTGTTCATATAATTTTTTTTATTGCTGATATCTTGTTAAACTATGAAAACTTATTCCCATAAACTTCGGCGTGTTGCGTGACTGATTATGCAGTACCACAACACACAATGCGGCAATTTTAAATTATACTTTGATTTGCTCAATAATTTCGGTAGTCGTACGCGCTTAAGAGCTAACCGGCGACTAACTGACGTCTATGCAGTGCATGGAATTGACTTCTAAACACCGGAACACATCAGTGATATCTTTTTCAAAACGTAAATACATAGTATCTCAATGCTTTTAAATAATTTTGTCGTATACGCGGTACAAGAATTAAATAGGTTACAATAAATATATTCTTATAAATTAATTTAGATACGATTTCAATCGATCGAAACAACGTACATGTATAGACATATTTAAAACCAGAATCATGACCACAATTTATAGCCGATCGATATATATCGATATTAAAAAAAACTTAAATAATTTTAGCTATGTAAGTACCACTATCAGACTGTCTGGTAATTTTACCACATTCTTTTAACACTTCCGCATATCCCACCACTTAAATCCCTAGTAGGTCATCTACCCTACTGCACCACTGGTATTGTAATCGTTTTTTTATATATAAGATTTGATAATGGAATATTACAATCTGTTTTTTTCACCTCGCTATATCTTGTACAGGAAACACGGCATAAGTTATAAGTATATGACCCATAAGGGGTGATAACTAAGCACATAGTAATTTTCATGTTATTCTTGTGTCTTAGAACAAATGACGAGTTATTTTTTCAACCTTCACGTATCTGAATAACTTAAATCTAATTGAACATTTGAAGTTATGTCAAGATGAAAAAATACGAACGATCCATATCTCTACCCATACATCTATCTCGCTTTTGCTAATTAAAAACAAAAACTACAGCCGCACCAGACAACTGTTAAATAACTTTATTCGCGTTAGTTAATACCATGAATCTCCATTTAATTTACACGCAGCCCCCATCAAAGAATAAGCCTCCTTTAATAATGATTATAGTCTTTAACACTTATACTAAGACTTTGACCAAAACGTTTTTCCAGTTATAGTTTAGAAGCTCGCAAATTATTTTCTACATTCGTTAATAATAACATCCATATATAAATTGCTGATAATAACATCATATAAACTACTTGCTGCCATATTAGAAACGATATTTATATGGTACGTTATTACAACTGTGGTATAATACTGGGAAAGGCTGTTGAATAATAGATTAAAAGTAAGATTTTTATAAGATGTTTTTGCATAGAGTATTTAAAACTATAGAGCAAGCTTATGACACAATTACGTTAAGGTCTACCGATAGAGAAGGCTTATATAGATAGGTGGACCAGTAAACTATTTTACCGCAATACGCTATGCACATTAAATACTGTTCATTAAAACAGTAAACTAAACAGTTCATGCATATATTTCTTTGCTATTGAAAACAATAATGATCATTAAAATTAATATGTTACCTTAGTAATAGATTTTAATTAAGTGCGTTATACCTTCTAAATCAGGGGTCGGCAACAAACGGCTCGCAGGCCATATATGGCACGTATGCCACTGTGGTGTGGCCTGAGCGATGATCACGGATGTTCACAATGTCATGTCATGTACAACCTCAAACATCGCATTAGCTGTATGTCTTACTTAATGTTTTATTCATTGCATTAAAATAAGATCAACAATAATTCAAAATGTGTTTATTACATGAACTGTGGGCCGCACCAATATCCGTATAACATTTGTGGCCCTCAATAAGGAAAGGTTGCCGACTGGAGATCTAAACTATCAAGTGGTATAGAAGCATTTACTAATTTGCTTTTTTAAAAAATCCTGATATTTCGAAGTCTTACAGTACATATTCGCTTAACCAAGAGCGCTCTATAGTTTTAATTTATACTTCAACATTATACCATCCACACTATCATTATTTCTCCATATAAACTACATTTGTAGTACTTATAATTACAGAAGCTCAAATAATGAATAGACTATGACAAAATTAATTATTATTTTAAACCAGCGTAAATATATAATTATATTATTATGAGTATCGCTTCCTATTAAGTTCGATAAGTGTCTATATTATCATACTACAGCTATACAATCAACTTCATACTATTTTACCTTCTAAAATATCATTTATTTTCAAATAATAATAAGCGAATCAGGTATGCATTTTACATATTCTAACGTTTGGAAATGTATATTTATTAACGGGGTACAAAATGTAACATCGAATATTAACTAAACCTGCCGTACAAACGGTACAAATGCCTTCGCGATTATATTAATCTTAAGCTATAATAGACGAGACTATAGGATTTCTTTATCTAAACTTAAAAATAGAGAAAAAGGAATATAATACATATTGTTTAAATGAACGACTTCGTGTGCGAATGTGTGGATTTTAATGTGGTTATTTTTTTTTAATTTTGTTTTCTATCTAAGAAGAAGCCAATATATTTTTATTTCACAAATGTTGCCTGAGACAATAATCAAAATACAATATTATATTTTGCTTCTTGGCCCAATATTAAAGGATAGCTGAAATAATTTTATCGATACAATGACATATAGATTTATAAATATTGTTCTATCATAATCAGTGGTGCTGTTAAGACTGGAAAAGATTTTGTTGCTTGGCGTCGTTCTCGAAGTCGCTCCACGCATTGTTCAGCTCCATGAATATCATTTTCGCTATATTCTCGTTCGATGTCCCCATTTGCTGTAAGATATTACATTTTTATTGTAATATTCTTTTGTATTAAAAATGGGACGGTGAAAATATTTTTTTAACTTGGCATGTCAAAACCACTGAGTTATAGTATTGATTATTGTCAATGATACAAACTACCAAAGGAGATCTAGATGTCTAATATTATAGTTAGGCCAACAATTTACCCTCTGGGGCATACAATGGAATTACCTAAAAACCCTCAAGTCATCATATTGTATTAGAATTAATGTTTGAGGTCTATTCAAATTTTCCCTCGATCTTTAAATTATGAATGTTTGTGCGAGTACGTGCGTACGTGTGCGTATATGCGTTTGCGAATGTATTTGTAATTCATTCATTATGTAACTGTATTATCCAGTTAACATTACTACCGCACTCGGAGTCGTTAATGGAGTCGCTCTTTTGTACAGAAATTAAACAAATACTGTACTAATAACTTTAAAAAAACATTGAGTGTCATTTATGAGTAAGTCTTCGGTGGCTAAAGTTTCTCCCCGCCACCGCAGTCTTAGTGACCATGACTCATGTAAATGGATCAAATAATCTGTATAACAATAAACGTATGGTGATTGCCTGTTTACATATAAAATGTTTAGTATCCGATAGGATTACGGATGCCAACTTTTTATTGTTTGAATATATGTAGTTTTTTCTAAAAAGAGCATAACAATATAGTACCCTTAAAAAATATAGTATTTAAAAAAAAAATTGCTATATTTTTAACTCATTTGCTTTAAAAAAAAATCATTTATTTTTGTTTCACGCACACACACATTACGTCAGTCAAAAAGGTGCGTTAAAAATTGTAGTATGTTTTTTATTACTGTTAGTGTTGCAAATATAAACATTGATACGTTGTACTGAAATATAAATTTTCGCGTACTATATATTTCTTGAACAATATACAGAATGGAGTCCCCAAATACAGTACAAAATACGGTACAATATACGTCTATACGGTTGGCAACCTTAGCTACAATATTAATATGCAAGTTCATGTATACCTTATCAGGATGCACGGCGAGGCAGGCCTTGCGGTAGTTCCGCTTGACGTCAGCAGGCGACACCAGCTGCGACATATCGCAGCGTGTCCAGCGACACTCTTCCCACACCACCGTGTGCAGCGAGCACAGTAACGCACGGATGTTAGCCTTCTTGCCTTCCGTCTGTATTATCAATAATACTTATTTATTTGATTACTAGACATTGCCTTCGTGTCGCATTGGAAGAATCAGTTAACGGAAAAAAATGTTATTGTGACTTTACTATAACAGTTAGATACGTGGTGTCAAGGTCTTATTTGTAGGTATTAGTGTCCTCTATAAAACAGTAGTACATCAATTTGCTTTATAGTCAATAGTTTCCGTGCGTATTACACTTAAGGTTACATTACCGAAGTTTTGTTATGGATCCCTGACGTTTTTGAAAATATTTTATAATCTATGTTCATCCATAAAAAATAGGAATTAAATGAATATACTTTTCAAATTGGTCTAGTAGTTTCAGAGCCTATTCTCCTAAAACAAACAAAGAATAAAATCTTTCCTCTTTATAATATTAGTATAGAGAAAGAGTAGATAGAGAAGAAGAGTTACAACTAAAACATATTATGTTTATTTATAAAATAATATTTATCCTACAAGTTTTCTCAGATATCTAGTTTGATATAATTAACAGTAGAGTTTAATTTAAAAGTAATGTAGATACTCCATAACTCTTAGTGCCGCACTCAAGAGCCGTCGGTGGTTACTTAAATCTCTCCTTAGTGCAACAAGTTCTTTATACAGAGCGATTTAAGTGACCATTAACGAAAGAACTTTACATTACATAACTCACCCATTCATGAATCCTTAATTTATCAGGGTCCATTTCTTTGACCATTTCTTCCTTGCGCATCGCGTTCATAGTCTTCGGTCCGCTTTCCTTCTTCGCGAAGTCGTATCCCTGGCTGCCCAGCAGGTCACCAAAAACGTCCGTCGACTTCTTAGTCTTCTCTTCCGCTGGGGTTTTAGCCGTATCGAAGTGAGTTCGGCTGCACAGAATATGATTAATGCATTACTTTATCACAACAATAAGTTATTACTTATTATTATCTATACCTATAGATGTTTACTACAGAATTCGTGAAATTAATCGCCTTTCCAACACCTTTTTTAATATGGAATTAGGGTAGTCACAGATTTTACAACATACATAATAGAATCTAATTAAATAAAGATAAAAACGCGTAAAACCTCATTATTGTGCACAAGCATTCAATAAATAAAAAAAGGATATATACAATTTATTAATAAATTAAGTGAAAACTTTTTACACCACAGTAATACACAGACGTACAAACACAAAAGCAGATTTAACTTAAACCATTATCTTTGAATGAGCTCACCTATAATCGGGTTGGTGTGCGGGCGAACGCGCAGGCGTGTTCGAGTGCGGTGTGTGTGCGGGCGACGCGCGCGGTGTTACCAACGGCGTGGTGCCCGCTCCCGCCGCGGCGCCTAACAGACCCAAGTCTGCGAAAGGGTCTTTACGAGGCTGCGATTGTTCTAGTGGTACGCTTTGGGGGCGGCTTCCTATTCAAATATTAAAATTTTATAATATTAAAATATATTACACGAATTACCCGGCTTAAAACATTCCTTTCTCCACCTAAGGTTACCAACTTTTTAAAAAGAAATAAAGTGTTTTAGGTATAAAAAGAAAATTTATAATATGTTTTTACAGTTTACAAGATAATTTTCAATATTTGTTGCATAATTTGTTGATGACTATACATGTTTTGATAGGTAATCATCAATGTTTAATACTCTTCCTGACAGTATAGTTGGCGAATCTATTTGTACTATCAAACGACATGACGAACAGCCGGAATAATTTCGTTATGAACTTCCCTCCTGTTTGCTTCGTAATTCATATGGTGGTCCCCGAAGAATTGAATCAAACTGCATCGGTGTTTCTGCTCTAAATATTTTACACTCTTCTACTTACTAGGATATTAAAAAGGTCCTCAATAAGCGTGAATTTATTTAGTGGTCGTCAAAATATCATGTATTTGTTGGTAATTAAACCCACATAAAATACAGCATATATAATTTGCAACAAACTCTTCACAGCACTGTGTAATGACATAAAAAAAAAATCAATATAAAGGAGGTTACTTAAATTTTATTACACAATAATAATTACCGTCATCTTTAACAAGCTGCGGCGCTAATACGGGCTCTTGTTTCGGTAGAGGGTCGTTCAGGCCGAAGGGATCGAAGTTAAGGGGGTCGCTGGAGTTGACGTTACCGGGCTCGGTGGGCGGCGCGGGCAGGTCGCCGAATATTGACTCTGATGTGAATGCCTGGACATAACATAAGCGTAGTTAGATATTTTACTATCTATACTAATAATAAAACTGTAACAGGATCATTTCTGTACATTAAATAATATTTGAAAAGATTCATGCAAAAATCGCTGGACAGATTTAGATGAAACTTTCCAGGAAACCAGGAAATTGCTTTGTTCCTGCAAGATAACAGAATAAAATTTGTGTGGTAACTCCGAAACCAATGGACCAATTTAGATGAAATATAACATGTTTGTAGTTTATGTAAGGACAACGGATATAGAATACTTTTTATCCCAGAAAACTGCTTTCTTGCCGAGGGGTATTAGGTTAAAAATTGTATAACCACTATCAAACCACTGAACCACTTAGGTTTATTGCATAGTTTTCATTCTATCTGCTTCCGAAGCGAAGTGAGGTTTCCGAAGGAGAAGATTCCGAAGCTCAGTAAACTTAAGCTCTAAGGTAAGGTAAGCAATAAGGGTTTAATTTTACTAAGCTAAAGTTGAGTAACTTTAAACATGACTCATCGTGGATTATGTACATGACAGTAACAGGTACTCCCGATACAAACCTTAGCATTATCAGCAGCAGTGCCACTACTTAAAAAGTCGCCAAACGAATCATCATTAGTTTTCTCCATCATGCCGAAGAAGTCGAACGAGTCATCGCTCTTCAACTTGGCTGTTGGTTTCTCCGTTCTCTCAGATTTCGCTTCGTTACTTAAGTTGAGGAAGTCCGCAGTAGTTTCTGGTTCCGATTGCGTCTGCAACTGCGGTTGCGGTTGCGACTGCGGTTGCGATGGCTGCGGTTGCGATTGCGGCGGCGGGGGTCGGTGCGGAGCGGGGGGTGCTGGGCGAGGTGGCTTCTTCTCGGCCTCTCTTGGTGGATAGTCCGCAGTAACTGAAAATATTACGATTTTTAAAAAGGAAACCTTTCATAACAAACAGTAAGATGCAGTATGGTGC
This sequence comes from Asbolis capucinus, assembly GCA_018249125.1. Lineage (NCBI taxonomy): Eukaryota > Metazoa > Arthropoda > Insecta > Lepidoptera > Hesperiidae > Asbolis > Asbolis capucinus. The sequence goes on from DWJZ01001902.1 coordinate 9,781, forward strand.
CGGTGCTTGATATCAAACTTACTTTTGCAGTCGTAATTGGCTGATCATGATTGAATAAAATAAAGTGATACGTTATTTTTAGTATCAATGAACAAAGTGATATAGCCGAATTAAATGATCATCTGCAAGAACTATAAATGCCACAATGTTTTTTGGTATGCAGAAGAAATTCTTTAATAATTTGGCAATAATAAAAAATAGTTATAGGGGGTAATACAAGCACAATAAGAAACAGGCTACATTAATACATTTGTGAATACGTGTTTCACACTAATATTGAAATTTAAGCTTAAAAACTTATAGCAACAATTTATTAAGGTTTAAATCTCGCCATTGTCTACTAATTGCATTTTGATGAATTTTCAAAAAAAAAAAATTATAATTTATGCACACGTAAAATAACACAATGAAGAAAAATTGCACATGACATAAATTATATTCATTAAATTCAAAACAACAATATTGTGAAATTGCAGAAATAATGGCAAAAATTGCTTTAAAAATACAATAACACGTGCAAATAAGGTGAAATTAATAATAACAAGTTATTAAATCATTCATATATGAACTTAAAACCACATTAGGAAAAACATACAATAAAATATGGTATATGAATGTTCATCTTAAGAGTCAATAAAATTAAAGAGGTTATGAATTATATGGATGAAAATAATGTTATATATAAAACCATATATGAAAAATTATACACAAAACTACTACACAAAACAACTACTTTGTAACATACTTGTTGTTGTGGGCTTGGCAGCATCGTTTCTCTGAAGATTAGCTGCGTGAATATAACATATATATATTTTAAACAATATTACATACACATATTACAAGTATTAACAGTTAATGAAGTTCGAGTTATTCTAGATTTACATATTAAATACATAAATTAATGAAAATATATTATATGTATATTTAATTACAAAAAATAGGTATTCGGATGGTGAACAAAAGATTGTAATGCATAGAATCACAAATCACAGTTCAGAGCCAAATTAACTAAAACACCTAACTGAAATTGTAAATAGTCTGGTCTCGCTCTAATACGGAAGAGAAGAACAAGTTGGGTGGTCGGACTGCGAACGAATGGGCGTAAGATAAAAAATAACTTTTCAACAGTTCCAACAAGTAACCCAAAAAAGCTAATCGAAGTTATCATTAGTCTCTCTAACATGGTAGAGTAGAAAAGGTTAGGTGTTCTGACGGCGAAGCAGTGGTTATGCCCCCAAGGGTTCTACCACCCCCTGAGGCGAAACTGGATCCATCTCTGTTCGGTTGTTTTTAAACTTACCGAAGTTATCAATCGTCTCGTCCCGTTCTAACGTGGTAGAGAAGAGCAGGTCAGGTGTCCGGACAGCGAAGGAGTGGTCGTGCTCCCAGGGGTCACTGCGGGGCTTCCGGCGCTCGCCATTCTGCACCACCAGGCTAATCACTACCGACACGTTCGATGAGAAGTGCTCGTTCACCGGTGATGATTCGTCTATACCGTCGATTTCTGATCTGTAATTTTTTTTTAAATAGAAGCGTGCTAAGCAGATCAGAGATCAGTTTTAGAGGTTGTATCACAGTTGAAGAAGATATTTAAGACATATTTTTTGTAATAATTTTAAAATTAGTGCTTTACCTAGTAAATTTGATGACATGTTGGTCATAGTCGAGGTAGCCGGTGTGGAAGCCCACGGAGAGCATCGGCACGCGCTGGAAACGACCGAGCTGCTGCCGCGCGTGGTACGCTACTATCATCACGTCGCCTATCACTGTACTGTCCAGTGGGAGGGTGACCTGTGGGAGGTAGTCAAATAAATCAATTTTTCAAAAAAAAGGATGACTTTAACCCAATAATGGACCACTTTTGAGCGCGGACCGCTCGTCATAAGGTCTAGAGCATACTCCATCACGCTGGTCCAATGCGGATTGGTGGAGACCGAAAAATGTGTTCGTGTATCTTACATTTTCAATATATAACAAACAAACGAGTAGATGAGTAACGACTAAATGATCACCGACAGATCTTAGAAAGATCGGATTGGAGTGTCCCTAACGTGTCGTCCGTAAGAAATGAAGTGATAGAAGCGATCGCGCTTGGCAAAGAAATAAAAGTACGTACAAGCAGTACATCGTTAATGCATGAAATTCTTCAGCAACATCGCTTTAGGACAGAGGTCAGAAGAAGATTGGGAAGTTGATAAAAAACAGGAGCCGAGGTTCTTTCGACATATCTCCGTCAATAAGTGTATTACAAATAACAATATTCTTCGATTAACTCGAGCAATTGTTACATAGATCAAACAAAATACCTACTTATTATTATTTATTTATCTATTTAATATTTCGACTCACCTTCCCTTCAGCTATGTTATACAAATGCATGCTGTCATAGTTCCGCATGGCAGGCGAGATGAGTCTGTCTTCGTTGTATACTTCAAGATACGGCCTACAGCCATCCCTGCAACAATAAATTGAAATAAAGCCCTTTGGCTATATCTTCTCTGTAAAGTTAGGGATCTCAAGTCTATTCCTGGTTGAGGCTTGAGGGAGGTTGAGCTTTTATGTAGCAGATGTGTGTTTGTTATCAGTTTATTAATAAGTAGTAAAATTGTTTCGTGATATCATTTCAAAAACGAAAAAAACAAACACAAACTCGGCGTAAAGTAGATAGACAAACTAATGTCGTAATGTCAAATTTGACATACGTTGACTAACTAATTAGTTAGTCAATTAAGTGTCAAAATTAATAATAGTGTCATATGTTTGTTACCCTTTTAAAAGTTACTTAAATCTATCAAAAGTTGTTATCAATATCGAAAGAAATACGAGCAAACAATCACGTTTGTTGTATAGGGGCTTAATTAAATGTTTTTTTTATTCAATTTTTTAGTAAGTGATGTTATAGCGGCAACAGAAAACATCATCTGTGTAAATTTCAACTGCCTCTATCACGTTTCATGAGACACCCAAGTGACTGACAGACACATGCACGGACAGCGGAGCCTTAGTAATAGGGTCCTGTTTTACCTTTAAAATGTACACAGTCTACGTTAAGTTTATAATCAATAAGAGAATACATTTTAATGTCTCTGATATGTCCAACATTAATTATTATATTAATAGTACCTGGCTTTCGTGAACAGCGGCACTGGTTGGATCGTAAGTGACACTAAAGACACGGGTCTGAAGTGCGGTAACACTGGTTCTGGTCTGTAACACAACATAATTACGATTTGTTATAGACAAAATTATAAGATACTAGATGCTTTGTTCTGCAAAGTTTTTTGCATTATGTATCTCGACATTTAACATATCACATATAACCTAAATCCTCAACATACTGAAAAATCTTATGATAGCTTTTTCTATATCTCTAAAGGCTCGGTTTATTCTTTAGTGTAAGTTCATACATATCGGAAAAGAGAGAAAAGTCACGTTAAACGCATTTTAAGAACAGCTTCGTTCTGCAGGTTTATTCAGCTTCGTTCAGCATTAACGACTCTTTAGCATTCTTATAAACTATATATATGTATATAAAATAATGAGCCTTATTTTATTTTTCTCATCTTCGTTTATTAAACGACTGTCTCTTTATTAATATACTCTCTTCTCCGCGCCAGTCTGTATAAACAGACATTTAGAATAATAAACTAGATCACCTAATACAAATCTTCTAGTTTTAGTATTCCTATAACATTTACTCAAGTTGACTTTATTTTACCACAAACGAATAATTTACTTGTGCACTAAATACAAACAAACAAACAAATAAAACGTTTACTATAATAAATTATAAATTGTTTACCTGACAATATTACTAAGGTAATACAAATAGCGGAGCTGACTTGGCGGTATGTTGATAGGTGTTCGTTTTACAGCGAAGATTTGTAACGCGTCCTCTGGAACTGTTACCAGCTTCGCGTACAACAGAAGCCCGCATAGAAGCATACATGATCTTGATTTTCCGTCCTAGTATAAAAAAACACTCATTTTTAAAAAAAAGTTTGAATTAGATTTTTTATTTAACATATTAATTCTACCTACAAAGAAAGGCAGTAGTTGTGGGTCGTATATAACGTTTAAGCTTAGTGCGAGCTTTTTAACTTAAGTTTTATTCTGTAGCTTTTTAAACATCAATTTTACACTTTTTATCATGTATCTAACGTTGAAATAAATGTGTATTTCTCTCTTTTAATGACAGATTTCTAGAATGAGTTGGTATTTTCATTTGGCCGATAAACTCTTACGTACTACGTACTCGAACTAATTGATACAATTAACCAAATTACCTTAACTGAAGATTCGATAAAGACGTTTGGTGCAAATTCAAATTACTTTATAAGTTCATATGAAACCGTAAGTAGTTTTTTCATGAAAATATACAACCAATCATCCATATTCACAAACTTTCACTTTTATAGTACCAGCAAATGTTCAAACATAGTAGGTACAAACGTACCTGACAAGCAATAACAAGCGTGCTCTTATCATCCTTCCCCAAATACTGGTACATGTGCTGCAGCAGCGAATAGTAGGGCGCTAGCAGAGGCGCGCGATGTTCCTCGGGCCACACGCTCGTGTCGGTCACGAGCTGACGGCGCGGGAAGCGAGCGCGCGCGTCGTGTACTGTGTACACGCAATACTTGCCGCCCGGGTGGTGGCTTTCCAGGTACATCTGATATGAAATTAAATCTTATTTAGTCCACTTTTTTTGTGTTTTTATAAACACTTTAACATATCCCTACGGTGAGTGGTTAGAAGAAACGGCAAAAAATTCTTAAGGAAATCTTTTTCCTACTCATAGTTACAGATATATATTTTTTCTTAACAAAGCAGTGTAGGTATGCAAATATTGATGTCATTACTATGGAAAAGTTGCAAATCGTCACCATTGCAAACCTTTTGTCCAATTAGCGCACGCAACGTGTAATTTTACTCATGAACGATTTAATTAATCATTAAGATGTCTGAGCGCTGCTAAGTATCTTTAGTATCTCACACCACGGAAATACCGATAATATATATGCGTTTATAAATGCAGATTGCATTACCCTTCATTGCATACCTCGCAGAACTTCGTAGAGAACTCTCAGGTGTGCAGGTTTTCTTGCGATGTTTTCTTTCACAGAAGCAAGGGATACATGTTTGTTATACATAACATAATCAGAGGCGTACGTGGATTTGAACTCTGTTCTTCGCACTCGAGACCAAAAAATATTTTTTTACTATTTGAAAGTCATAATAGGTATGTATTGTAATTTTTTTTTCTTTTTTAAGTCACTATGGCTTCTTCGACTGATGTTTTTTAGAAATTTAATTCCTACATTTATCCAACAACACATTATATTTTTCCTTACCCGCACGTCATCGATATGGTTTGTTTTGTACGCACTTTCCAATAAGTCCGATGGGTAGGACATCACTATGACTCGACTAGTTATGTAGCTGATGTCTAAATCTGCTCGGGCAATAGATCTAAAATAAAAAAAAAACAATGTTAAGTCAAATTCAAAGTCAAACATCATAGGAACATCGAGCTCAGTTAATGAAATTCAGAAGATTACATACGCAATATTCATACATTCTTATTAAGATACCTTAAAATTGGTTACGGATTTAAAATCCATAACAAATTCCGCCGTATTGCCTAAAGTCTCGATTGACAATTCCTATCGACAAGTCATCGGCTTGGCTAGAATATTACAATATTGCTTAGCCTAAGTAACCCATGCAGGCTAGAAGAAAAAAAAGTGTGTACTAAAAATTAGGTTCTCAGTTCATGTTTCTTGAGTTTTAATTTTGATTTTTTTTGTTGAATGCTGAGGCCATTTTATTGTGTTTTGTCATGTGATCCCATTTTATTTTGAGCGACATAGCTGACACAGTTTTTGAGTCTTCTACTGTCTACGACTACGTTGATAATGATGTCGTCATTTTATTACTTGTCGAAGTCATTTGAAGTCGGTTTTAAATAATAAAATATATTATTAACTACTCACTGTTGAACCGTCTGCATAACTTTTGAGGAAGTATCCTTCAAGTTCTTGAGGAAGCTGCCAGCGCCATCTTTAATAGAGGAGAAAAGGCCTCCAGAGATTGGTGGTGCGTTGGGTAGAGGAGTGTGGTAGTGGGGCGCAGCGGGAGGCCTGGCGGGGGGTGGAGGCCTAGCTGGCTCCGGTGGACGGGTCACGGGGACTTCTTGAATCGGAACGTTTTCCTTAGGAGCTGGAACCAAATACATAGCTACAGTCCGAATGTAAATGAAGAAAATTTTAATATGGAATTGTATAAACAAATTCAAAAGAATTACAGTGCACATTATACAGGTCTTGTTAAAATCCTTCTAAGTCCAACATATTTCATATTTATGAACAAAGAACCGTGTTTTAACCTTTCGTAACTAAACCTTGTTTCTTTGCCTAATTGACTAAAATAAACTTTGTCCATAGAACAATATTATTTGTAGAATTCTGTAACTTTTATATTGTATTATTATTAGTTCAGAACTTTGAAATTTTGTTATAAACACAGTATGGCTTTACATATACCAATTGATATAAACAGTAAAGATTTTCACAGAAAAACATATTGAAACAACATTTATATAATCTTATACAATTTTGATTTCAATACGTTTTCTAACCAATTAAAAAAAAACAGTGAATTATCGGTATTCATAGTTAACAACTATCGGAACAAAAAATATCAATGTTTACCTGTTCGCCTGGGGTATTTGTAATATTTGTAGCTTGTTCATAGGTTTATCCCAACACAGAAAAAACAAATTTCCATTTAAATACTATTTATTTCTAAATTTAATACTCTTACACGTTTTATCCTTATTCGATAATAGTAACAAAAATATTGCTCGACTATAAACTACATAACAAAATGTTGAACATTGTTAACCAAACATTATTAGCTATATCATTAATAGGGCCTTACTATCACGCCTTAACGCAGTATTATTATAGAAAAAATGCTATTATGTATAGCGTAGTAAGCCTATAATAATACTACGGTAAGAATTGGTGTTATGAGACCCCATGAGCTGTCCTCGGTCGCCATGACACCTGTTAAATTGTTTTAGCTTTAAAAATATTTTTTAATTCACGATGGCTTTCAAATTTGTTTCTTCAACCAATTTTTCGGACAATCTCGACCTGCTAGTTATAATACAAATAACGGAATTGTATGCATTTTGTCTGATGTTGATGTCAAAATATATAAAAGAAAGCAACAAACTATTAACAGCTATCATAGAAATCCGAATACAAGAAACTTAATAAGATAAAGCAAACGATAAAAGATATCGAATATAATACATATATCAAATTTATGATCGGCCATTAAAAAAACTTGTAAAAATACATAAAATGGGAATGACAGATTTTGCATAATCTTAATTTAACCTAATTCAATTATCGTCAGAGGAGAAACAGAGTATTAATAATTATTCGTAAGTATGCTTATTCGAAAAGTCTTTTTTTTTTAATTTTAGGGCCTTGTATGTGTTGTAAGTGGAAATATAAATCTACATTTTTACTAGGTCAATAGGTCCTAATGAAGATTATGGAGGCAATAAGTAGCACCGTTACGAGATGTTTTAATTTTAATAGCTTCAGTAATTACACAAAATTACTCATCCAGATTAATGAAGGCGATTATTCAAAGGAAAAAAGAACTATTAAATACTTGTGATGCAAATATTCTGACACGGCTTTCAGGTAGAATTGATGAAATAGACAAAATAAATGACAATCAAAAACTACAGAAATAAAATTTTGGAATTCCTTATTTTCAGTTTTAAATTAATTGCACCTAATGTGATTTTGAATGTAAAAATATAGACACTAAAAAATTGCTTTAGTAATAAGTTTAAAAATAAAAAGACGAAGCGACCAACAGAACCTATTATACTTAGTCATAGTGACATCGTTTTGAACTTATGTCACCTTTCCGTGTCTTCTTAATTCCGAGGAGAAACCGGTGCCATTACATTACGTAAGCTACAAGTAATTAGAACGTAGATAATTTCTTTTTAGGGCTGATTTACATCATGCATATTATCACCCATAGAAGCAGGTCCAGACATAAAGAACTAATGAAACTATAAAAAAAACTAGGTGTCTTTTGTGTGAAACAAGAGTCACAAGAAGCAAAATAGGAAACTGAATAAATTATTCAGTTTCCTTTGGCACAAATACAAAGAATGCTCGTGTCGTTTTAAAGGTATGTTGTATGTTCGTCAAGTCAGTAAATATTAATAAAATTCCATATACTATCCTCCGACGTTGAGGAAAGTTTCCATAATTTAAATTTTGGTCCAAATTATTGGCATTTGAGGTGCTTTAATTATTATGATTACCTCATTTATACGTATGTGTAAAAATGTTATAACATATATTGGGTACATAAGCTTTTTACGATTTTTGAAATTTTCAGTGTTCATTCATTGTCCAAGAAAATTGCACAATTCGCATTTTCTAGAAATCAGCAATGTATTCAAAATATACCTAAATCGTTATCGTCATTATCGTTTTGTGGGCTTTGTCTTTTTTTTTGTTCCTGCCTTAACCAATCGAAGTAATACAATTTGGAAATAGAATACAGGAGTGGTTTCAATTCTATCCTTAATTCTACTGTTACCTGAATACGAGTAATATTCAAAGAAAAATAATAAAATATTTTATGTTGCTATTTATGCCAAAGCCCTGACTTTAATTTGCCTGGAACCTAGTTATTTTATTAGGTGAACAGACCTAAACAGCTTTAAATACTGTAACAAGACGCTCACTTTCGATAACTACTGCAGAATAATCTTCAAATCCACAATTTCATAATCACAGATAATTAACTTAGCTATTATACGATAAATATTAAATTATAATGGAATGTTTGTGCAATGTTCATGTAGTAAATAAATTATAATAATTTATAAAATAATTTAATAGGAGCTCACTCTCTGATCAGTTGTAAAGATTAGGACGTTTCAACAACTCTAAATATCACAGGATTTACAAGCCAATCATTAATTTGCAGGTTAAGGTGCACTTCGAAGGGAACGACTGCGACCGACCGCTGAGACTGGCCGTCGAGACCATACTGTTTCATACAATTTTTTATAGTATATTTTTTTATCTCGCTCTTTCTTGTAAACAAAACACGACGTTTCATATCACAAACAATATTGTGATCTTACATTTTATCGACTGTTGTTTTGCAAGCTGAATAAACGGGCTATAGGTATCTTATGCACCAAACATTATGGCCGCGGCGGTCGCGGTAGCTTCCCGCGAAAATCTGTCATTGCAGTGGTTCACAAAATCAATATGTGATGAAACATACAATAAATTAAAAATGTACGTGCGTCAATGTAAATATAAAGATGTAGAGGAAATTGTGCATTTTTTATATAAATCACAATTATGTTAAACTTTGAGCGGAAACAGATTTTACTATGATACTTTACGTGAATGTTTTCATGATTTCAAACCTACAAAGTACATATAACATGAATATAAAAATGCACACTAAAGATTAACTAGGTATTCTAAAAAACAAATTATACTAGCAAAAATAAAACAAAACTGGTAACTAAATAAAATACTAACAAACTTTCCCTTAGTTACTTCGTACTAAGTTGTACGCTTATTTATCCATTTTTTTTTATCTATCTACGCGCCTTCGTAACTAGGAAGGATTTTTATGAATATTGTTTTTCAGTAGAACAATATTTTTCCCACTCATTTTGAGGCATTATTGCTTTTCATTGGACGTATTATAAAAATATTTTTGTCAATTGTTTGGCACTTTTGTTCCCTCGTGTTATTTTAGAACAAAAGAACAACCACAAACTGATTCAGAAACGCTTACTGCTTACCGTTTGCGTAAAAAAATCAGAAATTTAACGTAACAATGTCTAGATAAAATGCCTAACGATATACGTTTAAAAAAAATCTAGGAAATATTCGCAACAGAATCTAGGAAAACTATAAGCGGGAATAGACGAAAAAATACAGTTTTACTTATCATTACAAAATTAAACAAATACTCATGAATTATTTCTGCAAATACACATAAGTACATATAAATATTATATTGCAACATTAAAATCTAGTAGCACATTTTAATCTTTCAGTTCAATGTCCTAACTTAAACAATACATTAGTTTCGTCAATAAGGCTTATTATAGAATAAGTCATACAATAACAGATCAGATATTTCTTGAATAGAAGCCGTAAGTAGAAATTAAGCGTAACTAAACGTACAACTTAACTGTAAGCGCCAGTACACATTTGCGACAAAATGCGAGTACATGCATGCATGTATCAATTTATATTAATCGAGTACTAAATGAGTAACATGCAAATATGTCGTAATCACAACCTTTAAATGAATCAATAGTCAATAAATGAATCATGCATAATATCGATAAATTAATTGTTAGTAGATATACATCGGTCGCAAAGTTGTACTGGTGGCATTAAATAAAAACAATCGATACTCATCATTGCGAGCATATCCAATACGTTTAGCAAGCGATCAAGGTGCGTGGGGGCTCCGAAGGGTTCATGCTAGCGCCGCGGGTCATTTAAACGAGAAAACAATCGGGCACCCGAAAAAGTTGAAAACACCTAAAATGAAAAAAGAAAATGTGATATGAATGCTAGTCGAATGCTTGTTTCAAATGGTTCTCGTACGAAACTTCATGTTTTTCAATGTGAATAAAACAAGCATATTTGCTGACAAAAATATTTTTTTTGTGAGCAGGAAAGTGACGAATGTTACTTATCTTCAATTTAAAACAAAATTACGCGGAATTCTGTATAAAATATTAATTTGTACTAGCACGTATAGCGGCCAAAACCTATATTTATACATAACATATAGTATTTGTAATACTAGCCTAACCACTAGCTTCAATAACGACGGAAACATTAAATTAATGAAGTAGGAATGAAGGAAAATAATTAATTATTTAACTGCATTAAAATTATGAAAATAATTGTAACAATATGAATTTATATTAAATTTAATACTATACATAAACATGAAGTCTCATGCTTTGTAAAAGAAAAGTCACAGTCATGCAATTGTTTATGCTGATACCTGAACAAAAATATAAAAAGCATACATGGTTTTTACGTAACGAACTACATGCAATCTTATTAGAAGGAAATATTAGATATTCCGATTCGAAAATAATGACATTTTGATAACTCGTGGACCTCAGATAACATGCCCTACGTTCACATTCTCTTTGGTACATGTACAATTGATACCTGTGGTATTGATTAGATAATATTATCGATTATTCGATACCGGTAGATCAATGATGAATATAAATACCAATTAGATGATTTGTTTTTTCCTGGCACCATAGAATGAGCCTCAGATAAAAATTTGTTAAAACACACCACTTGTTATTCATTTATCAGATTCATAATAATAAATAAATAAATATCTTTGGACAACTCACACATGGCCATCTGATCCCAAACTAAGCGTTAGCCTGTGCTATGGCGATCAGATAACTGATAAAC
>DWJZ01001903.1:0-21322 GCA_018249125.1 Asbolis capucinus
TTCATTGTTTTTTCGAACTACATGATTGTATTTCTAAATAATATCAGAAAAAATAAGATTATAAGTTTTTTAGTTTATAGTACGTAGTTAATTGTGCTATTATAAAACCAAACTAGTAAGTTCCTATAATGTTGATTTTTGTTTGTTATTATGTCATAAGTTTTGTTTATAAACACTGATTATAATTATGTTTGATTGTAATATGTAATTATTAAAGTTAATATTATAATACATTTTGTGTTTTTTATTGGTAAATATAACATTTTTGTATGATTTACACATCACGCTATATCGCGTTGCCGGCCATATGAGCTATAACTAGATTATGTATGGCCAATGACGCGATATCGCGTGACAAATATTTAAAGTACATAACGTACATCATTGATTTCAGTATGGCAAGGAACGTGTTACAAAAACAAAGGTCAAACTGGAAAAAACATAAATAATCGGCAAACTAGAAATAGATCCTCATTTCACTTACGTAAGGTGCAGCGATCTTTTATGGGGCATGGTGTAACATTTTATAATGAAGTAATAAATATCTTTAGACAACACACACGGCCATTTGATCCTAAACTAAGCGTTAGCTTGTGTTATGGTGATCAGAAAACTGATAAACATACATACATACTTTTAAATACATACTTATATAGACATTTACCCACAGAACAAACCTCCCCGCCGATAAGAACATGGTCTATCGCTTTTCCTAGCGATAAAAGGTATATGTGAGGTACGAACAGTTGTTACAGAACTTCTTTACTACTAAGAAAGTTCGTACTTACATTTTTTAATGTTATAAGTAGGTAAACGAGCAAACGGCTCATTGCATGGTAAGAGGGGGGTAACCAGCCAGACGGGCTTCACGCATCGAGCAGCTGAACACAGCGCCTGTTACGACACCCTGGCGGGCCAGCATGAGATTGGGGTTTGTTTTCTAAGGCGCCCCAATATGGCTAAAACATAATAAGATGTTTTGATAAAACATAAATGTTTTAAGTGTTTTTGAAATTTTAACTTCTGGGCGGGATAAAACTGTTCCAAGCGGACGCAGTCCTGGAAAGACAACTCTCCTCAAAATTAGACAACTTTTTAATATGAAATAAACATGAAATATAATATCGGGGTCAGTCATTAGAGGGGTGCGGGATGGGCGGCGGCGTGCGGCGCGCGTCCGCCAGGTAGGGGTGCGCCAGCGCGGCGCGCGCGGACAGACGCTCGCTGGGCTCGTAGCGCAGCATGGCCTCGAAGAGCGCGGCGGCGTGCGGCGTGGCGCGGGCGTCGGCCGGCAGAAGCGCGCGCGCCGGCCGCGCCGACCAGCGCGGAAAAGCCGCGCGGTAGTCGGGCAGCTGCCGCGCGCCCGGCCACACCTCGTCCCCCGGCGTGCCCAGCGCGCGGAAGATTCTGAACAGCTGGTCGATCTCGCTATCGCCGGGGAACAGCGTGCGCCCGCTCGCCTGAACGTTTTACATCCTTCATGTATCTTATTTCGTCAGTCACCACGTAAAACGAGAAAATTCATCGACAACTATCAAAGTGAGTTTCTATGATGCAAAAATCATTTGACTTTCACTTTACCTTTAGCGGTGATTAATGTGTATAAGAAATAAAATAACCATTTCAGCATATATGCAGGCGAGGCTCCAGACATCGACGGCTGTGGAGTAGAACTTGGCGCCGAGCAGGATCTCCGGCGCCCGGTACCAGAGCGTAACGACCTCGTGCGTGTAGGCGCGCACGGGGATGCCGAAGGCGCGCGCGAGACCGAAGTCCGCCAGCTTGATGTTGCCGGCGCCGTCCACCAGCAGGTTCTGCGGTTTCAGGTCGCGGTGCAGCACGCGCCGGCTGTGGCAGTACGCGATGCCTTCCAGCAGCTGCTGAAGGTAGCTCTGCGGGGACCGTAGTGCATAAAGATACCTAGGTTACTTAGTAATAAAATGAAGACTACGACAACACGTCGTTTAATGGAATCCTCCCGCGTACGCCACCATAGGATCCTTTTACCGATTCGACTTCGGCAGAAACCCCTGTTCGTGGGACCATGTGAGCTTCCTCGTAACAAAAACAATGTTAAAGCACGTGAGCAAAGGAAGCACGTGAGGAAAAAAGGACCTCAATGAATTCTTGGTTCGTATACTAATAAATGTACGTAAGTCATCAAAAATAATTTAATCACGATCACGGCAGAGACATCGTAACGAACTAAATGTTTTATTGAGTCGCGTTTACCTTGACGAGATCGAGACGGAGCGGACCCTTGTTGAGATCCATGAGCCGCTTGAGGTCCATGTGGAGGAACTCGAAGACCAGGAAGAGCTTGGTGTCCGCGAGCAGCACGTCCAGCAACCGCACCACGGCCGGGTGGTCCAACTCACGCAGCACTGAGATCTCCCGCAGCGCCGTGGATGGCACGCCTTCCGGCTCACTGCATGAATCAGACACTATGGGCAGGCCGCTATTTTGCTATTATATTAACTCCTTATCATATTAACAATCACTACAGCATGTTTATTAGAACCATGTATTTTTCAGCCGCGAATTCGCTCGCGTTCGTGAAATAAAAGCGTAAGTTTAAGCGCTGAAGGTCATGGGTTCGATTTCCACCCAGGTCAAACTTTTCTGTGATGAGCAGGAATGTTTGTTCTGTCTGGGTGTAAATCTTTATAAAAATGTATTTTAATATATATATATATATGAACATATGTTTATCAGTTGTCTGATCACTATATCGTACAAACTATCGCTTAGTTTGGGTTCAGATAGCCGTGTGTGAGTTCTCCACGCATATTTATTTATATTTCATAAATGTTCATTCATATTTAATTTACAAAAAGCATATGACAGTTTTTCATAGTCTAGTGGCTTGTGACATTCCCAAAAAACTGAGACCAATATCATATTTTCTGGTCCTGCTCCAACAGTTTTAGGAACACTATCTGAATTCCAGGAGCAGCTTTTCTCTTCCACCCCCCTGAATGCACACCCATGCTGGCAGGCACAAAAGGGGATTCTAGTGGCTTTTGTTTTACCTTAGATAAGATAGTTTTTGATTACAATATCACCTGATGGTAAGTAGTGATAAAGTCTTCGATGGTAAAGCGCACTTACTTAGTACAAGTCTATTCACTTTTGACCTGAAGACATTTACATTGTAATTGAACGGGAACACAGATGCGGGCAACTTATTCCAATCCTTCGCGGGAAGGATGATAATAGACGAAGCAAAGTGCTTTGTGCATACTGGCGGGATGGCTACGGCCAAGGGGTGGATACCCTGTGTGCGTCTGCTCGTTCTATAGGACAATGGGGATGGAAAATTATATCATGCAGTTCCTTTGCACACTCTCCAAAGTGTCTTGTGTAGAAGACCAAGAAATACATTTAGCATATTTTAGAAAAAGTATACATCCACATTTGTTTGTGCCCAGTCTATTCAAATATTGTTCTGAAAGACATCATGCACGAGACCACTAAGGTTGCTTGTCCCAATCCCAAAAAACCTCCTTTTTGGTGATCCTCTGTCCTAGATGTGATGCAGTGAGGTAGTTGTGGCAGAACAAGCAGGCTTTTATGATGTGATCGCAGTGAGGCAGTGTAAACCGACAGAATATAGACTCAACTACTTTGATGTGGGACCAAAAAGCTTAATTGCCAGAAAGTCACTCAGAGATTTGCCTCAATATGACACTAACTTTCTGTAAAGCCGTTTTATAGGACTCGGGGAAAAGGTTAAAAGATGTTCAAATAAAAGAACATATAAGAATCTGCTTCTTCCAACTGTACCTTTGCAGGCTGAAGCATCGGTCCATAATTGTTATGCTGAGTTTGCACATGCCTTTATGACCACAGCAAATTCAACATTGATCTATGAGTGAGCTTTGCACCATTGGGTATGTCACGTAGCGTGAAGGATCTTACAAAGAAAGCAGGCTTCCAGCCAAAGACAAGATTAAAAAACTGCTGAAATGTATTGCTACACTCGCCGGATATCGCTACTCGCTACTTATATCAATATATATTATGGGAGCGTGTAAATTTATAAAACAGTAACTTTAGGTATTTTAGGAAAAACTCAAACCTGATGCCTAGGTGCCTAGTAAATCGCACTAATAAAAAAATAAATCAATATCATCACCGACTACATTAAAAATATATAGTTCCGGTCCGAAGTGGATAATTGTCAAAAAATTTAAAATAATTGAATAGTGTACCGATGCACATAGTAGAGATTACTTTAATTTTGAACGGGAAATATGACCAAATTGTAACAATATTCCTTTACTTACATTAACACGTAGCTTTTAAATTTATTTTATTAGTGATAAACAAACATCAGCTATCAGCTACCTGCTGTCAGTTTGCGCGCCAAAACTTACTTCTCTAATTTAATCTTCTTCAAAGCAATTTCTTTTCCAGTAACTTTATCATTTGCTTTGTACACGACACCATAAGTTCCTTCTCCTATTTTTTCCACACGTGAAAAGTTTTCCATCGGTTTCAGGAAATAACGCTGACTATATTTTAATGAAATAAATGCAAATGCAATGAGGAAGAAATGTTATTGACAGTGACAGTCTAAATTCAAATATTTGTCTTCAAACTTCAAACATTGACTGATATTTTTTATCATATCAATTTAACGGCATTGAGCTATTGCCATACAGCCAAGTCTTCAGTATGATATCATAGAGCATAGATATAAAATTGAAAATAATTACACAAGGTTTCCTCCATAGACAGAGAAGAGAAGTTTCCTCTATCATCATTTTTGACTTTTCACCAGTAAACCCATAGACAGGAGTAAACCATTGAATTAAGATGTGACCTTGACATTCAATAGATTTATTTGCATGAAAACCATATTCAGATATACACCAGTGTATAGAATGACGTCAATACATTTACTCCCGTACGGTATACTGACGGCACCGTGCACTAATTGCACTAATCACTTTTCACTTCACTTTACTTCTTTGCCCAGATTCCTTACGAATTCGCTTCCACAACCGACCTACCCGTACCGCCTTATATACAATATCACAGAACCCTGAACCTCCGATTCGATCATCAAACCATTTCCCACAGAGCCATCGTAGGTCTGACAGCTTGCGTCGAAATTCGTCAACAATTGAATTAACGCGACAGTATTATACACTTATTTGTAAATTTTATAGATTTCGAGTGGTGATGACTCGAACTCGCTAAAATTTAAACTTAGTTTTGCGAGTATAAGTACATATAAATACGCGTTCTAAAGACAGGTGCCACGAGTATTTAGGAGAACACACCTTTAGGCGTTATCAAAGTGGATACTTTTCTAGTCCGTACCGAAATTCCGTACTCCATGTACTTAATATGGTTCGGTGTGTATAATTTTAGTGAGGGTTCCGCTACGGTACGTACGTTGTAATTATATCCAGAACTGCTACTACACTAGTTTGAAGAGAGTATCCACTGACATTGCAATTCTTAGGTGTATAGGTATGGACATATTGTTATTGTGTTCTATTATACACTAATTTACTATCACTAAACTCAAACACCATCATTGAGTCATATAGTCAAATCATCTGGTTTTGACCATTTAAGCCTTCTCACTATCGCCGTGGTTTCGAGGAGCTGGATAGCCTTGACATTCACATGTTGGTGAAGCCTTTGCTGATGGATTTCTGCGTTCTTCCTGACTACATTTTTAACGAAGACTACCTTAAGGTCTCGATGTAAATCTTCATTTGTAACATATCAAGGTGCATTTACGATCTCCCTCAGTATTTTATTTTGGAACTGTTGTATGATTTGCATATTGCTTTGTTTGGTATAGGCCCAAAACTGAATACCATACGTCCATACGGTCATTAGGACCGGCTTGTATATTAATATTTTATTTTGAATAGAAAGTGTGGAATGTCTATTCAATAACCAATTCAAATTTTTATACTTTAACTTTAAATCTTCACGTTTTTTTTGACGTGGGCTTTCCAGTGTCCAGGCCAGTTCCAGGCACATCAAGTGTCATGCCGAGATTTTTAGCTGTGTTGACATATGGGACCTGTATA
Organism: Asbolis capucinus; assembly: GCA_018249125.1. Classification (NCBI taxonomy): domain Eukaryota; kingdom Metazoa; phylum Arthropoda; class Insecta; order Lepidoptera; family Hesperiidae; genus Asbolis; species Asbolis capucinus. Next base: position 6,060 of record DWJZ01001903.1, read on the forward strand.
TTATTAATATACAGGGGATGGTAGTCTTTGTTCTATTCGTGAAGGCAATGTGAACAGATTTGTTTTTGTTGAGCTTCATACGCCATAATTTTGTCCAGTTTTACATTTAATTCACGGCATATTGCATTTTATTAACAGATTCCATCTGATTATTTCCTACTGCTATGATTGTAGTATCATCTGCAAAATTGGCTCTTATGGTGTTTTTACTCGGGAATATCGCAGGTGTATAAAAGATAAAGGACCGGACCTCATACACATCTTTGCAGTACACCAGCGTTTATATCTTTAAGTCCAGAATAAGCATCACCCTGTCTCACTCTGAATACTCTGTTAATAATGTATGATTCCAACAAGTCTGAAAACTGTTGGGGTAATTTTTTGCGAAATTTAAGAAGCTACTGAGCTACATATAATAATACTGCAGTATAATTTTTTTCTCTTCTAGTGCGTTTTCAATTACGTTAACCATTCTGTGTATCTTGAATTATTGTGGAATGTTTTTCTCTAAAACCAAATTATAAATAAATAAATATCTTTGGACAACTCACACACGGCCATCTAAACCCAAACTAAGCGTTAGCTTGTACTATGGCGAACAGACAACTATTCTATTCTATTACACACCCAAACAAACAGAACAAACATTCCTACTCATCACAGAAAAGTTTGACCTGGGTGGGAATCGAACCCACGACCTCTGGTGTAGTAGTCAGGTTCACAAACCACTAGACCAAACGGCCTGTCAATTGATGATCTGGAATTATTTTATTATGTTCTGGAATTTGTTTCTGTCATTTGTACAAAAGTTTCTCGATCACTTTCGACATATCAGGTAACAGAGGGATAGGCACATATGAGCTGGCTTCATGCATCGGCTTACCTGGTTTTACTATCATAATAACTTCTGATACTTTCCATAAGTTGGGTACGTATCGTAGCCTGAATGAAGCATTCATTATTGTGGTAAGTTTCACAATAGCTTTATGAGGTACATTTCTTAATACTTCCCTTGTGATAAAAGCGTATCCAGGTGCTTTGTTACGCTCTAGGTTTGTTTGTATTTCGCGTGTTTCTTCTGTAGGTGAAGGGTTCAATATTTTTATTTATTTGATTACGACTGGACTCATAGTTTTTTATACTTTCTCCATCATTAGGATGGAAAATTTGTTCCAAATGACCAGCAATTCTTGATGCGACGACTTCTATGTCTTTAGTAGCCCACGATCCATTTTCTTCCTTGATTGGCGCATTGTGTATAATTGGGCATTTAATATGTTTAGTGGCTTTCCAAAGTGACTAATATGTAGTTCTATCATTGTATAATTTCATCAGACGGAAATTTGGGCTTTCTTTATTTTCTTTTTTTAAATTTTTGCTTATCTGCTGGTGGCCTACTTTGATGCCATCTATTTCGTTGCTTTCTCTTGTCAGCGAACAGAACTAAAATTTCCTGTAGATAACAAGTGCGGTTGAGTTTTGTCTGGATGTCAAGTGTAATATCCCATGCCACTTGTTGAATAAGTCGTATGAAATTTTGAACTCCGTCATCTAACTGCTCCTCATGTTTACATAGTTTTTAACGCTCAATTGTTATCATGGCTTATTTTAAAGCTCTTCCAGTCTGTATATTGGTTAACTAAATAAATCGGATTCGTTTTTTTTAGTAATATGACAATCTAATGTAAAAATTATGGAAGAGTGGTCCAAATGCAGATCACAGAAATCATCTAGATCCGGCTTTCTGGTCATTTTTATAAATAAAAAAGAGATCACTGCATTTGTGAAAGTAAGGCCGCCAATATTGTACTATGTGTCCAAATTTTTGGATTTTGTTATTTTTTATTGTGTACAACGAGAAAAATATATATTGTTATTAAAGTTAATTAAATCGAAAACTTTGTGTAGGTCAGTAGGCCAATACTTCGTTTTTCCTGTAGATATAATATCACACTTAACCACTTTTAGTGCATGTAATAGTTTCTTCACTTCGTAGTTAGTCGGAACCCGGAATAAGTATGTTTCGCATTAAAAGTACCACCTAAGATAAAACTTTTTGCCCAACTTTGTTAAGAAGTTGATGTATTCTTCTTGTTTCAAAGAGTATCTTAGCGGACAGTATATAGCCGCAATAGTCAAAGAGTAGACCTCGATCTTCATAGTAATAGCGACTGATTGGATGTCAAGTTTTTAGCATATTTTTGTGTGTCCGTTGTCCTAGCGTCTTTTACATTGAGGAATTAGTCGAGGAGTTTGAATTTGAATTTCCACTTTAGTACCCAATATTTTATATATATTTTCATTGTTGTTAAACGTTAACATAAACATATGAACCGGTTCCTTATTGTTCCATCCTAATTTGTTTATGGCCCTTTCAATTTGGTAGCCTTTTTTTGATAAATCGTCACTATTCTTATGTTTGTTTTGTTTTAAGTTTCGAAGTGATATTCTATTTCAAAAGAAGGATGCATGCAAGAGTGAGACTGACGCATTATTTTAAAATTTAAAGTGATGCACTATGTGTATAAATAATAAACACTCCCGCACTCAACCCTACACATAAAAAGCCTTAAAAAGTACGCTACAGCTTACTGTTAAAATAAACCTTACAAGGTTTATTTTCGTTGCCGAGGCCATGACACGTATGTAAGATATCTTCGATTAGGACGCGTTCGTTTATAAAAAGTTTACACACTCGCGCGTTATCGTTCCATCCGTACTTTTTTAGACTCCGTATTCCTAAATACGATACGCGTTCGTTGACTTACTTTTGGCAAATACTTAGTCTTATAAGCTGTTGGCGTAAATACATATATCAAGGCGTAACAGTTTTTCAGTAAAAACAGTTTGAAAGTCACAATTGTTACTGAATAGTGTTCCTAGTTTAATTCAGAATGTAGCCTTTGTCATTAAATGAACTCAAATGTAACAAAATATGTCCTAGTCGTGCGTAGTAGTAGTGTTATTCTATGGTCTCTGATCTTTCTAAATTTCGAAAATAGATAACCTATTTTTTAAGCTTGTTTCCCGATTTTTTACGTTTCTTTGGTTGTGCGTACATACTGCAATGCCATAAATAAGGGAAAAAAAATCTATGGTCCGTAGAAACAAAAAAGAAAACCATACTTAATATGTACCCACTCGTAAGGTAATGATTAATCATTCAGAATATGTTTTGATAGATGGTTACTGTGAGAGTTATGTAATTGCAGGATTTCTAAGGAAATAGTTACCGTAAATGGCAGTTTCCACTAGAATCTCCGTACAATTTCTCAAAAAGTTCAAGACTCTTGTATATAAACGCAATATCATGACTACGTCGTCTAAATTAGGAAAGGCCATGGAAGAATTAAAAAATAATCCGTATTTTGAAAAATATGCTGACCGTATTGCGTCGCTTCAGAAAACTTCACCGGAAGAGTTCCTTCAAAGAATAGAAGCGCAACTGAAATCAAAGGAATCAGAACGGAAAAGTAAATTTGCCTCCGTTGACACCAGGTGATCTAAGGCTTGTCTGAGTTGAAAATCTTTCACATGATTTATTGTGGGCTGAATATCACAATTATTATTTCTTACAGACAATTTTCCTCTGTGTTAAACCCCAAAGAAGCTGTTGAAGATAGTACAGAAGCAGAAGATAAAAAGCTAGATGCTATATTTAAAGTTGCACTTGTTAAAAACAAGGATGCTTCTGAAATTCAGACTATTTGGGAAGAATACCATAAACACAAAGAAGTTATTTCTGCTGTCATACCTTTGAATGTGTACTGTGACATTCAAAAAACTATGAAAAGTTACCCAACATTTCTATTCCCTCTTCCAAGATCGCAAGGATATGAGTTTATGATGTGTCAGAATCATGGACATACAGTACACTTTACGCCACTACTTGCATATCAGGTTTCCTTTTATTTCATTGTGTAGATGTTACATTATATTAATTAAGTTTTCTCCTAGGCTTCCCTATTTACAATTATAACCAGAATGTTACATTATTGTACAGTCTATAAAGGAATGTTGCATGTGGTAAATCGATGAAATATTGTTTTTATTGAAACATGCTGCATCCGTGTGCTGGTACTAAAACTGGGTGGTGCAAATATATTTCAAGTTAGAGCAACTTCATAGGATTTTACAGCAGTTTTACAGATATAATCTATCTATCAATACTAGTAATAAAACTGTAATGGAGTCAATTCTGTACATTGATTATTTTTGAAAATTTCTTACGCTCAGAGGCTTTGCTATCAATGTAGTCTAAAACAATTTTTTTGATTCATTGTTTATCTGTTTGAGTTTCACACCGAAACCACTGGACAGATTTCAATAAAACTTGTTATCGTCGTAGTTGAACTCCTGAGAATGGTTATAGGATATGTTTTATCCTAGGAAATGGCTTAGTTTCCGCAGCATAATAGATTGAGTATAGTATGGTAACTCTGATGTCAATGGACCAATTCAAATGAAATTTTGCATGTTTGTGGCGTATGTAAGGAAAATGGTTATAGATACTATTTATCCCTGAAAACTGACTTGTACCCATGAGATAATAGGTTAATATTAGTATGGCAACTGTGAAACCAAAATCAATGGATTGTCCTCCCAATGCTTCCTACATGTATTACACATTCAATGCCGATCCCTCTTCTTATTATATATTACATTTACTCTGCCTACTGAATGCCTTAAGAAACTAAAACATTATAGAAGCCTTAAGAAATAAAATAAAAAACTTCAAATTATTCAAACATTGTATGATATAATAAATCTGTACTAGATTGCTGTGTGTGCATCTAAGATATTTAGAGAAACCCTTATTTTCTGTGTGAGTACAAAATTGAACCAAAACAGTGAAGTATATAATTTTTGTATATTTCATTATTTTTCTGTGTGGTTTTGCACCCAAATCTCATAAACAGCTACTGATCTCAATTTAAATGCGATTTTTACAGATGTATTATGTAAAGCTTGGATTAACATTTACTGCCACACTCAAAATCATTATTAATGATTATTTTAATTGCTTTTTAATAGATAGAGATATCTGCTCCTTAGTAGAGATGTAAATTATTTCATACTAAGGAACTTTAATTAACCATTAACATTATTGTTTCATTTAAGTTGGCTTACAAGTTTAACTGTTAATTCCCATCTATAGCCCCTCTAAATTATTTAAACATAAATTTAAAATGTGGCTTATAGACAAGTGCTTCTACAGTGTTAAGGAATTCCTAGAGGTATAATAATTGTGTTTAATTCTAGTAATGTAATTAATTGACAATATATTTTAATAATACTTGACATACCTAATCATTTTATTATTTAATGCATGATATTTGACAGTTTTAACAATAATAATGTAATACATGTTTGAATGGTATTGTGACATAATTAATGAAATAGGTTGTTGATTTCATTTTCGACCTGAGAAATATTATTTTATTAGTTTTAACATTATTGCATACCATTAATTTGGTAGAATGTAACGAAATAATAATTATAAGCCTACCACCTTTGTACCTACTACAATCAGGCAATAAAGAATTTGAATTTGAATTTAATATTATTTGTTCCAGAAGCCAGTACATGCAGACGTTACCTGCCATCATCGGCATCACCGCCAGCGCCGCCAGCACGGCGAGCGCGGCGCACCCACACAGCGACATGTCCGGTGCCGCTCGCTCCGGTTCATCCGTCACTTGTAACTGGTGTGGTCTTCACCGCTGTCTGACACACCAATCACATTGTTACACAACACTCACTATGTTCAACAGCACTGGTGCGACGGCCAGGTCACTCTCGTCACGAAAAACTTTGTTCGTTCAAATATGTGTCCATATTAAACTGTTTAACACACGGGCCCACGTCAGCCAAGGCATAACGCTGTTGGACTCGTAAGTGCAGGAAATACCTGGAACAAAGTTACATTAAAATCACACTTCAAATAAATGTATAAAGTACCTATTTATACATGGTACTCAAACTGAGAATCGTCCGGCTGTGTGAGTACCCTCATAAAGTTCGAATGTTCAATTAATTAAATAATGTATTTCATCAATTTAAGTATGTGTTTTACTACACGAAGTTCGACCGAACATAATAAAGCATGAACGTGGAGGATAGATCTACTGGCGTCTTGGACGTGACGAATGCTGGGCATCCTGGGCTCTCCGGCAACTGGTGTGAAGCTGAGCGTCAGTTTTATTGATGACGCGGCGTATGGCGCGAGATCATAAGCGTATGAGCAACGTCGCCTTCATCAACGATCAACATACGGAGGACATTAAGCCCACTTTATTGCCTATTAACTTCGAATGACTCGCTTCCGATAAGAAATTAAACTTCAAACTGTTTATAGGTTTATTATGAAAGCAAATATAAGTGGTGGTGGGAGTCAATATACATTATTTATACATGCATAAAGATCCCATCGATAGGGCGATAGTGAGATCGACAAGTCTCACGACTGCGAGGAATGTGCAGCGGGACTGTGACTGCCGACTGCTGGCTGCTGATGAACCGACAGACCCGGCTGAAATAGTAGTCAGCTCAGTCCCGACCATGTCAGATCATATGCTCACCTAGTGCATTTCTTGTTCCCCTCTGGACCACTCCAACGCGGCCGGTCATTTCCCCGATAATGTAGTTAGGTGGGTATCAAGTACCAAGAACACATTTACCCTCTACTGGCTATGCAAAATGAGATCAATGCATTAGTCATTGGTACCAGTGGTCTATCACGTTGATGCGTTCTCTTACGTCTTCACATTTAGAGCGGGAAGTGCGTACGTGACGATGCTTCGTCAGCTCTATCCTTAAAAAGGTCTATGCTGTGGCTATTTCTGCAAGCGATGTAGCCGCAAATAGCGCGCCCGGAATACCGCGCAAAGGTTAGCGGAGTCCTCGTCGCAGCTGCGTGTAACTCGCAACATCCTATATGCCTCGATCCTACCGTACGTACCCTCCAAAATTTGTCATCACATTCCCCCTTCGTTGAGCCTTAAATCTCCGACGAGGGCCACATGTGACAGTTTAATTTGGAGAAGTCACATCAAGCACTGATCGCACCACGCCCCCAGGGTCGCAGCGAGCTTCTCACCGCTCGAACTGTGTGCTGCGAGCTCGTAAATATTTTTGTATTAGTCAACTTGACACATTGACGTCGTTAAACACCATTTGGATTTTAGACATTCTTGCGGCATGTCTGCATTACATCAACCAGTAACAAGTTGTATATTTGCCGACGGTTCATGACTTTTTTAAACTACTTCAAAAGAGGAGGTTCCCGATTCAGGTGAATTTTCTACTCAGTTGGCCGATTTTTATAATTCTTTTGTACACGAAAGCTGGTGCTTGAAAGTTGGTTCCATTTTATTTTGAGCGACATCTGTCGAGTCGTTTTTTAGTTATCTTTAATAATGCGTATTTAATTGGCTACGATTAAGTTGACTATGAACTTTTCATTGTATACTTGTGTAGGTACACTTAGTATTACTGTGAATTAGCTGCACATGACGCGGGATGATACGCATCAACTCATCTACCATGTGTCCGATCGATATCATTTTGGTACCAAAACATTTTCCAGAGAATTCTGAACAATGTTGCTTAATACATCAGTGCTCTATCTCTAGCATTTCAATGTCCATAAGGACAAAAAAACAAACAATCATTCATTTTTAAACACATAGTCGCAAAGGTCTAATATTTTTAACGGATGTTTTTATTGAATGTTGACCGAATCAACAAGGAGCTGTTTCTGGTGTCTCAGGGTGGGTAGGTCGCTGTAGTACAGGCTGCGGATTGAGTATTTTGTTTTGTAATATAAACGTATGTGTGGGCGCAAATTTATTAGGTCCACAAAACTGAATGTTACACTATTTACAGTGACCCGTAATTCAGATAAAGGGCTACTTTATATAATTACTTCTGCTTCGACAGCTACGTCTATGATTGATATGATGTTGATGTAGGTGCATACTATTGGGTACATTTAGTTAAATACATTACAGAATGTTCACGTCACTTATTTTTGTTTACGTTGAACCAGCGTCTTCGCTCTTCAGATCCGCGACGAGAATAGATGACAGGGAATCTATTGGAAGAATGTCACGGCAATTCCGATCAGCTCTAAACAAGACACCGAGAGCTATATTTACCGGTATACCTGCGACCTGCGACCTACGACTGCGAATATTCTGCTGTTCGATTATAATACATGTGTAGTGGCTAAACGATATAGTGTAATATTTAGGTACTTGTGTACCTTTTTCGATGATAAAAGAAAAAGACAAGGAACTGTGAATATTGTACAACATCCTAACAGGTACGCTGCATTCTGTAACCGTGAATCGTTCTTGATTTAATTTCCTACTCCATTCGTGATCCTTTGAACTGGTAAGTCGTTACACGCTCATTATGAAAATGAGCCAACGAAAGAATGAGCCAATGAAAGTGAGGCCAACTGGCCGCCATGCGCCAGCTAGCAGCAAGCCAGTGGCAAGTGTGACGAGACACGTCGGTCCATCCTGTGTTTATTGTAACAGCTTGCACAGTTTAGGGTTTACACAGCGAGCGCTACCGGCTGTACACGGGGCCAGGACGACACGGCCGCACAGCTGGCACCGCGCGCCGCACCGCACCGCGCACCACGCACACCCTGCACCGCACTACGCACTACACCGCGCCGGATAGTTTAAAATAGATTTTTTTGATCTCCGCGCATCAAAGCCACAAAGCGAAAATAGGTAACTTATTATTGACATAGGTGCGTATTATTGAACCATTTGTACATGATTGAAGATATCTTTTTTTATTAAAATGTTATTAAAATCTATGAAATGTTCATTGAAATGTATCCTGCTACTAAAAGACTTGCATACAAGCGTAAGTCTAAGCTGGGACTCGAATTCGCTAAATGTCACAAAAATTGAATTTTATGAATGCTTTGCTGAACAATGGACAATGTTATTTCCTACTTGCAGAACAAACAGTTGCCATTTTTGCCACATTGTTTGACTGGTTTGTGCAGTGGTTAAAGAACCTGATTGGCTGGGTGTAATATAAATATGTGTTTATAAACATATATGCATGTTTATCAGTTGTCAGGTCATCATAGTACAACGTCAATAAACACGGCCGATGACTGGCAGCGTGGTAGCCCTCGTTCTCATACTTTAACTTGATTTATAAAAAAAACTTCAAATAACATAGCCAGGTGATAATCAACGCAGACGTAGTCAGTGAAGTACGTATTATTAGGAATTTATTTATTTATTAAATTCGTACAACGTATTATTCGTGACAACGGTACGTATATCGAAAATAGATCCCTACCTGGAATGGGAAAAGTTGAGGAATAGACTAATATGTTGTTGTAAACGTCGAGGCCGCCGCGAGCTACGTGTTTGGTGTTGAGCTCTCGCGCGACACACTTATTGACAGTACCAGCCCAACTGGAAGACAGAACCCTACCTCTGTCCTGTTCGATGATACGGCTGATCACGAACATGGGGTGTACCTTCAACATAAACATTACCGAAGACTCATAGGAACGTAGAACTACCTCAGATCCGACTGGAGTCGAGACAATGTTCAACTGTCATGTACCTACAGGTGCATGTACCTAAAACTTTTTATACACAAAGGTAGGCAAGCTACGTAGTCAGGTACTATTGAATTTAGGGTTATGTAGAGTAAACGGAGTTATGAAAAAGATAATTGAAGGAAGACATCTCTACATACATATATCTATATTTATTTACAGATATATTGACAAATATATACGTTGCAGTCTGGTCCTGACTCCAATATTTCAATACAACAAGTTGAAGCTATCGAACAATGCAGACAGTGTTTCAGGAACCTTCAGGGTGCACTAACTTTGTTTCGTTGACAGTCCTAACATACATCAGAATATTAGAGCTTAGTAAAATAAATATATTATGTTTGAAGTAAGGGCGGCAACGGGGACGGAAGGGTTGTGAAGTGAACACCCTCTGTAATAAGTTTAAAGTAACTCACCGGCGTTTATTTGATTATGAACACAAGAGCGCACTCGGAACAGCACTGAGACCGCGCGAGACGTGCGCACGCGCACAGGGACCGCCGCACACTGTCACGACACGAGACGAGCGGCCCTGGGGGCGGTCTGGGGAGGATTTCCCCATACAAGGGCGCAGGTTCTACAGCTACGGCGTCGTGGTTACTTATGTTTAGTAAGGAATTCGATTTGACGAGTGACAACACTAGATATACGTGGAGGTAGCATTGGCAAACAGATCTGTCGCCAGATCGAGGAAGGGGTAAAGGGCACGTAGCTACCATCCTTTTCTGAAAAACATTCGGTCCATTTTCATCGCGCTGTTAGTAAAATCTAAGTCTACATATATTAAGTTAACGGAACCGTTATTTAGTCAGATTGTCTATACGTTCATAATTATATACACGTAGTATCGAACGGCTAAGGCTCGACATATTTTATGTAGTGTGCAGACAAATAAAAGGGAACTACCAACAAAAAGTAAATGAAATGCAACAACATGCAAGTCTTGTAGGCTTTCCGAACACAATGAGTTCGCCTCGTCCACCCGTCTGTCCGGCACCCGGCGGCCGTGATCTGGCGTCACAAAATGATAGAATAAAATGATTGTTGGGGTACCTCCCAAATCCTTTTTTATTTGTCGTATATGCATCGGTGCGGTACCAGTGTCGTTGGATAGGTATTTTAAAAGCAAAATGGTCTAGGAAGACCGTTTTTACCGATTTCAAAACGGAGGAGGTACTCAATTCGTTTGTATTTTTTTTTATATATGTTGTTACCTCAGAGCGTCGTACCGAGTGGACCGATTTTGATCATTTTCTTTTGCTGTTGCTGCTGCTTGCGAGGTGCTCCTATCTAATATAACATTGAGCGACATCCGACGATTACTTTTTAAGTTATTAGCATTTTTCTTGTTTTTCTTAAGATTTGTTATTAAGTTTTTATGAGATCCGATTTTTATAAGGTTTTATTTAAGTTGCAGTGTATGTTTGTACATTAGTATGTTAGTATATTTGTATATTTGATTGTTACGGGTCAAATAGTTTATTTTTAGTATTTTAGTTTTTTTTTAATAATTTTTAGTGTAGGTTAGACAAACTAACTTAGGTTAAGTAAATTGTTATTAAAATATACACATATGGCTGTATTGATTCGTTTCAAAAATAAATAATAGAATATTGCAAGCTCGATTAGATCTGCTTGCTCTTACACTACGGAGCGGAAATGTTGCATAAAGTTTTCATCCGGATGACAATGTATTTTTATGACAAGCATGACCTGATATAACATTCAGGATTGGCTCCAGACCTCCTCAACGGTTAGCAATACAGTTATGAACATTTGTGTGTTTCCTTGTGTTATGGATCTATAGTTAATGCTTGTGTTTTTAAATATTTTTAACAAACTTTGTTGTTATTATTTTTTTGTTCAAAGTTCTAGTACTTGTCGGATAATGGCATGTTATTTTGAGCGCCACCTGAGACCTAGTTTTTGGGTTATCTTTAATAACGCGTACATATTTAACTGGATTCTTGTTTATAAATGTTTGTTATGAATGTTATAATAAGTGCAGGGACTTAGTATTGCCAACTGTTCTTCCGCTAGTCTCGTTCACCGCCAGCTGTGCTGGGGCTGCGAGGGCAGCTGTAGTCGACTGTGCGTTTTTAATTAACTTATCTTTTTGCGGTTTCGTATGCATTCGCTAATGATAAAATGGTTAAGAGTTAGCGTCCTCACCAGGCACATCTTGTGGAGACTGCCTTTTTGTGTCACGGCTATAATGGCAATATGAAACATATATCAGTACTCTTCAGATGGTTGCCTGGTCGTTCGTCAGTTATCTGCTTACGGCCCTAGTTGCTCACCTCAAGTAGGGTCCGCTGACCTTATCTGTGAAGTGAAGGATCTCGGGTTCGATTTCCGGTCGAGGCAGATTTTATGTGACGTATGCATAGTTACGCCATTGCTAATTTATATACAAAACATTTCAAACCTTTTCGAAAACGAATCACTAAATGAATATAACGTCATTTTTATCAATAAAACCGACTTCAAATGTTTCCGACAAGTAATACAATGAAACGATCATTGTTAACGTAGTCGCAACCAGTTAAATATACATTATTAATATAACTCAAAAACTAACCGTCAGATGTCGCTCAAAATAACATTAAATTATGCGACAAGTACTAGCTTATAATAAAAAAGAATCATAAAAATCGGTATACCCAATGAAAAGTTAATAAATAATACCTACTAAGAAAAACAAGAAAAATATTAATAACTTAAAAACTGCTCGTCAGATGTCGCTTGTGTCATGTGACCACATCGCAAGAATCAGCTTTTAACTTTAAAAAATATCAAAATCGGTCCCACCAGTAAAAAGTTCTGAGGTAACATTTATATACAAATGGTGCACACAAATTCAAGGTTAACACATATATGTACGTGTCAGTGACACGGTGTCACCCAAGAGCTTGCATTGAAAATTGCAATATATTCACATTATTTTTTCTTTCAAGTACAAAATATCAAAAAACTGAGACATTTCATTAACATAAACAAGGTACGTTTGTTGCAAATTTCAAGCAAATCTGTTGATATTAAAATAATCAGATATAACTTTCATGCCCTATTTTAAGTAAACCCTACTATTATTCGAGATAAAAAGTATCCTAAATGATATTCCGTGAGTTAACTAATAACTTTACTAAGATTAATTGAAACCCATTCACGCCCTAATACAGTTAGTTAAAAAAAAAAACTTGTACTAGGGATAGTCAAAAATGCGATACTTACTTGTAAATCTTGCAATACTAACAAAATGGAGATAAATGTTTGACTACCTATTTAAATATAAATCATTTATCCTAGCATTACGTAGAACAATATTATAATGCGCTGTTTATTTATAAAATAACTGTGATTTTATCATAACTCTTTTTGCGACCAACATCATTTTTACAAGTTGGAACAGCGTAAGAGGGCAATATTTATTTTAATTGGACTAAAACTACTGTCCATTCGAGGCCTTTCTGACGCTTATATTTCATACGCGTATACCTTTTCTGGATTATTCAGTATTCTGAGCTATCAAAAACGCAATGCTGTGAGGTCAACTTAATATTGTTCCGAAAGAGGACCTCTCGGTTGTATAGGCGGCTGAGAGCCAGTGCAAAACATCATTCGATTCACTAGAGGTGAGTCATACTCGATAAAATTCATACTTAGTCTTGCGAGTACGATTACGTGCAAATAGGTACGCGTTCTGAAGACTGGTATTTAGGAGAACGCATCTTAGGCGTAATCAAACTTTGTTCTTTTCTAGTCCGTACCGTAATTCTGTACTTAATATGGTTCGGTGTTGTATACTTTATGTGAGAGTTCCGCTATGTACTTTGAAATTATATCCAGAACTTTGCAATTTTGATTGTTATTGAATGAATTTACGAATTAATTGAATTTAGAATACATTATAAACCTGTTGGCGTAAATACGCCTCACCTCTAAGATTGACTCGCTTGCAGGGCGTAGCTCTGTCTTTCGTCATAATAATTGTTAGAATAATTACTAAATGAGACGTAATATAATAGACGTTGGTAAATTCTTCACAAATCATTCTTTTTAAATGCAAATTAATTTTAGTTCATAACAATATCACAAACAACGTATCTATAGTACATGGTATCTTTCTATACAGTCTGTGTCATACATAATACACTTATATGGTCTGTGTCTCTATGTACGCGGCTTTACGACTCGACAACTGTCACTTAACGTTGTCTTAATTTTCCATTTCTAATCTCAAACAATTTTTATTACTTTTTTGTTTACAACATCAATTTAAGAAGTACCTTCGTTAATGTTACGTGTAGAGTGTTTAAGCTGCTAAGTTGTGTCTTGATACGTAAAACAGTCAGTATTTAACAATGGAATTGGTAAGTATTGCTAAGCCGTTTTTATAGGTTATGCAGTAACTTCCTCTCATTATAAAACCGCTACGGTACGATGCTATGTTTAGGACGTGATACTTAAATCTAATCACTATTGTACTGGTTATTTTTATAGACATGAAATTTGAATGTTGAACCTCACGTTATCATCGTAAAACTGCCTGTTATTGCTCGAACGTCGTTGTCGTGTTAATATTTCTAAATATTCTAGTTAATAGGTATCTAAATGAAATTTTGGTACGGGACTGATCTCTTTATAATTGATTGAATGATAATTACAGAAAGTTCTGTTTTCTTACTCTGTACAATTATAATGTGTTGTGTTAGAATATTTTACCATTTCATGAAGAGATATAAAATACCTGTAGACTTGGCGTACCAGCATAATGTGTTGACAGTGTCATAAAGCTTGGGAGAATATTTTGTAGTGTTCAACATAGTCATGTGTGTGTCATGAGACTAAACCAGCACAGGAGCATGCATTAACAATGATGAGCAAATTCTTGTGCAGTTTTAAAGTAAGCAATTTTAATCAAATAATATTGAATTAAATCATAGTAAATGTATGGAATGACATTTATTTATTCTAGAATACTAGTGAGGAATAATTAGTCTGTTTGTGCTGGATAAACTCTAAAGATTAGTCTGAATTCTAAAATTCTTCTACCAGTAGAATGCTACCATGCTACATTATCCTTAAGTAACATAGGTTATAGCAAGGCATGCGAGGACACTAATGTACAGTATCTATGAAATAGATAGTTGTGTAGGTCCTGGCCTGGCCAGGTAGCCTGGATGAGCTGCTAATATTGTAATAAGTCAATGTCAGAGAGTTTATTTATTTTAACTGATTTACTAAGTCAACTGTATCTATTCAATTCATATAATAAAACTGTAAAGGGGTCAATTCTGTACATTAAGTTTTTTTTTTTATTTGATACGGAGAGGCTTTGTTTGCAATATAGAGATCAAAACATTTTTTTTTATTTATTGTGTGTCTGTTCGAGCTTCACACAAAACTATGAGACAGATTTAAATCAAAACTTGGCATAGTCTTAGTATAAAATGTATGGATGGTTATAGGATATGTTTTATTCCAGGAAATTACTTTGTTCCCACAGAATTGTTAAAATTAGTATGGCAACTGAAAATAATGGACAAATTTAGAAGAAATTTAGCATGTTTGTGCCTTATGTAAGGACAATGGTTATAGGATACTTTTTATCCCAGAAAACTGCTTTGTTCCCATGGGATAATAGGTTAAAATT
>DWJZ01001904.1:0-21320 GCA_018249125.1 Asbolis capucinus
ACCAACAACATACCACTTCAAGACGGGTGACAGAAGAAGAATGGAGAAGTGGATGGATGAAGGACAGGGAGAAAAAGAAACTGGCTGTCAAGCCCCCAGCCAGAACACGACGAATCTTTGGCGGCTGGCTCAAGCAAGAGGGTGATAGCTAGCCAGACGGGCTTTATAAGACGGGTCCCTTCTACTGAGCAGCTGACTTCTGCCTTTAACAACACCCTGGTAGGCCAGCATGGGATTGGGGTTTGCAAGACCGAAGTCAAGCACACCTAAATGGCGACGCCTATTAGAGATTAAAATATTAATCATCTATCGCTCCCCTGAACCAATTCAAAACCCCTTTTGGGCCCCTTCTATTCCTTCACAAGGGACCACAAGAGGGCGTTACCGCCGACTTTGAGAAACACTAATTTATTTGAACACGCTCTTCATCAATGGAGTTCGCACGCGATGACCTTGTAACGGGATACTTCACTTTTTATGGATTACATTAGCACTAAAATACTCTTAAAAATTATGTATAATTTTCTCAATAAAGGATAATCACTTGAGAGTGGAACTAAAGAAAGTAGGATTAATTTAATAGTGTAGATAGATTCCGAGACGTTTTTTGGCTGCGAATTGATTCAATTATTCATACTTGTACGACCCCCAAGTTTTTATTCATCTTTTTCTAATATAAGATTTTTATGATGTACTGTGAATAAAAACAAAAAAACTTAGAAGGATATTTCGCTTTTATTCTCGGGATTAACTTCATCAGTTCTGAGAAAAGACAAAAATAGACTTAAATAATGACCTTAAATCCTATTTAAATTATAAATGCCGAAGTTTGTAAGGATGGATTTGTTACTCCTGTACGCAAAAATTACTAAGATTATAGTCTGGAATTACTTTTTATTAACCGCGGAATTAAAATTTAATTTAATTATTTGAATTTAATTTCCGCGGAAGCCGCGGGCTTAGTAAGAATTTTAAGTAAGTTTTACGGAAAACATTGTTGTACACTTTTTTTTATTTTCTTCACTTTTTTTTATTTTGGTCACAAACAGTCATTTACTAATACCAGCTGTTACACAAATTTTAAAATGTACCTACATATGTAGGAATATTTTATTTAAGTAGTGAATATATTATTTTTGTAAAGACTGATATAGTGCCAAAAAAATGTTTTTCATACATGAAGAATAATTTAATGACATATTATAATTTTATATATCACAACTTTAAGCTCAACTGATGAACTAAAACTAAATTAATGATATTAAGAATTATTTTAAAACATCTTCCCTAAACTTACAGAATTTGTGCAGATCGCGTGAATTGTACTTAATACTTGAGGAGTTTTGTGGCGTGATCTAGTGTAATGTAACGAGTTCATTATGTGTTCACAACTTGGCTTGTGGGTCAGTGACGATCAGAATTAATACAATGACCGACGGGACAGTGTGTTGTGTCTAAATCAAAGTAACTGTAGTACGTAGTGCATCTGGTAATATTTTTAGCTTTCGATGACTGCGTAAGTACGTGGAACAGTTTTCATTCCTTGTTTATTCTATTGGGTTTCCTTGTTTATTTTTTTGTTTTTTATTTTTTATTTTTTTGGGTATCCAAAAGACTCAGGACCGGTCAGAGCAGCGCAAATTATGCCAACGTTCAACAGTGGAAATTTGAAGGCTGATGAATGAATTTCATATTTTCCGTGACTACGTGGAACAGTAGTCAACCCCTATTTAATCCGCCCACTGATATGAATTTTAAAAATGCTATAATTTTTTTTTAATCTTGGAAGAAGGAGCGCAGGGGCATTCCAACCAGGTGAACTGACGACCTAAAAAAGACAGCGGGTACCCGCTGGATTCAGAAGGCTCAGGACCGGTCAGAGTGGCGTAAGCTGGGGGAAGCCTATGTCCAACAGTGGACATTGAAAGGGTGATGGATGGATGGATATATGTTCGACGTAAGTTTACCACTTTTACCCTCTATTCCAACCCCGTCTAGACTATTTCGCAATTAAAACTAGCGTATATTCTTTCTCAAGTTGTAATATACCTCTGTTGTAACAAACATATACTATACATTGTTACTTTCTGTCTCTCTCTCTACATAGTATAAATATCATCGTATAAGTATAAAACCATAAAAAAATAAATTATATACTTGATAAATAGATATATTTCTTCTAGCGTTTTTGAATTTACGATCTGCGAAGAGATGCAAACTTCGACGCCGATTTAGTTTCAGGAAAAAGCTAGTAAAGATAAAAGTATTCAATAAAACAAAAACCATTTTTCTCTATCCCTGTTTCCTGAAACGATAACAGCGAGATAAGATATTAGTTTATCATGCAAATGTACCGTAAATTATCTTAATTTGGACTTATACCCGGGGGCATGTCTAAATTGCCTATCTCATGGAACGACTGACCGTTGAGTAGGGTTGCCAGATAGCCGGCAAATCCGGCATTGTTCCGGAATTTTGCTTATTGTCCCGTGTACAGGGATTGTTCCGAAATTTTGTGCGTTGTTTACATTTACCGTTTACAGTAATTACACTTTGTTGTCCGGAAGTAACAAATACTACGTAGTAGGATCGCAGTATCGTAGTTATTCATAAAAATACGATACTATGATTGCTACAGCTGACGAAGTCCAGCGAAAAATATATGGCGCGCTCGCGTTCGGAACGTTAAAAGTCTATTCTGTTCGTGGTTCTAGAAATATCCAGAAAATACAAGCCTAGAATACACCTAGAAATATACAAGCGAGGCATAGTAAACTCACGAAAGGCCTTGGTGCCATAAAAATATGACCCTAAATAAACTATTTAAGTAAGTATAAGTTTAAGTTAGTACAACTAAACTATTTAAGTTAGTATAGTACAAGTCACGATATATTTTGAACAAATGAAGTAAATAGCTATGTTTTGGTTATATTTCAATATTTTGAAGCTACAAAGCCATTTTATCATCTCATCATTATCATACACTCTTTATCATGTACAACCATCCAGGTTCTACACGCAAAAAAATTGGGAATTAACGTTATTGGATAAAATGTACTGCAAAAAGTGGGAGATATTTTCATTACTTCAATTTATAATTCGTTACTTAAATTTCGAGACTTCCTGAGCTTGCATGCATGGCAACCCTGCCGGTACCTATGTCACTAAGCTAGGATCTGGCAACCCTAGAGTATGTTTACAGAGTAGACGCATTCTGGCACAGAGTAATGTCGGTTTAGAGCTATGATAATTCGACCATAAATCAGCTGACCTTGTAGCCTGATAGAACTGAAGTGAGGGGTATAGGGTCGATGCCGAACTAGGGTATTTACGAGAGATAAATGTTTATTCTTGGTTTACTTGTCATAGTGCTCTCAACCTTGGATCGTTTTATGAATGGCAGGAATTAGCAACCTGCGGCCTGTGGGCCACATGTGTCTCGAATACAATTGCGGTGCAGCCCACACAGGCGCCATTTGCACGACGCAACTTCACACCTGACACATGAAATGTGGCCCGCACCAATATCTTCTAACATTAGTAGCCCTCATATAAAAAAGGTCGCAGTCTAAGGTCATATTTCATATCAGTGTTGAAGTGTAACAGGATACTGTCTTTCGCAGCGCCACCTACGCGGTGTACACTACTCCAATAGGTTACATGACAACCCCATGAGTAAACCTTGTTCGTCGCCGCACGCGATGATGTCATAAGCTACATGAAGTTTATTTTCTGTATTTATTGTTCATGTTTGAAGTGAATTTGTAATTATTAGATTAATATATATAATCTAAAAATTCAAGAAACAATAGACAGAATCAACCAGAGTAGGGTAACTTCCTACAAACTGTTGACGATGGCTCACTGTGGGTACCTTTACAACTTTACTAGTTTTATTTTTACCTTAAATAAGTTAGCGTTTGACTACGATCCCACGCGATGGTAAATTAATATTTAGTGATGCTCCAACGGTGTTAAGACAGACTGTCACAAGTTGCTAGCTACATAGTAACCTGAGAATTTCCCCATTATAGCTACACATGACAGGAACAAGGAATGTTTGTTTTGGCAGCTATTCAATAACAGAGAAATTTTAAGGTAGGCCTACCTTTTAGCTAATTAAACCCAAGGTTTCTAGAAAAACTTGTAAAATTCTGTTAGCGGACAAGCTTGACATTTTGTAATTACTGACTTACCCAATAACAATATAACTAATTTAACTTTTAATTGCAATTTGATGAGGACACTTGGTAGCAATAAAACAAATTAGTTTGAGTTCAACTCGACCAGTAAAGAAGGAAAACATTGTCAACCGAGAAGAAAGAGAGGAGGGAACAGTCTTGGGTTCGATCCCTGGCAGGGCCAGATATTTCTTTGACGGATAAGTGATTATTGGGATAGCCCAAGGGGTTATTGTTGATGTGAGTTATGGTTGTTGCCCACCACACGGAGAACCAAGTCATTGCAACCCAAAACTATCCCATTTCTGGGCTTTGGCTGTGGATTGGTGATTTCACACACTTTTGAGAACTTTATGGAGAACTGTCAATAGTGGAGGGTTCCTCGCGATGTTTTCCTTCACCGTACTATACGCATATTATTTTGAAAATTGGAATTGCGGGTCCCAGCATTTGAACCCAGGACCTCTCGTAAGAGAGACCAACGATCAAACCACTAGGCTATCACCATCACCGTATCTAGTTCAGTATAAGGTCTCCGTAAAAGGTCAAGTTAGTAGCAAAATAAACAAGATATACAACGCAGGCAAACCAATGTTAAACCCACTGAAATAACAATATGTAAAACCAATACAATCGGCAAATAAACCCTTTCACGAACAATAAGTGAATAAACACTGATATCTCATAACACATCCGACGCGGGTATTTTGAATCGTAAATAGTCGTAAGTGAATACCAATCGATCGACTCTTCGGTCGTTTCGACTTGTCGTCAGGTAGTCAGGTCGTCAAGTGGTCAGGTCATCATGTGGTTAGGTCGCCAGGTCGTCAGATCGTCAGATTTTCAGGTCGTTAGTTCATCAGATTGTTAGGTAGTCAAGGGATTAGTTTGCTCGTTAAGTAGTCTGGTGCTTAGGTCGTTAGGTTGTCTGGTCATCGGGTCGCCAGGTTCTTAGAAATTTCTTTACGTTGAATAAGTTAATGACCACTTCGATCCCACCTCATAGTAGACGGCGAGAATGTCTAAGATGCTGGTGCAATTTCTATGCTTAGTGTATGTTTTATCTGTGACAGTGAGTCTGCGTGTCTGTCCGTATGTATTATGTAATAACTAATGTATCTAAAATAATAATCCTTAAACCGCGCTCATCGTTTTGATCTACACACCGATAAATCGTGTCGTGTACTCACATCTCAAGCCAAGACGCGCTCCCAGAAGCCGCTTCTGTAATAATATTGCATTAATTACTTCCTGTTTCTTATGTCAGCCTGGTACAGTATTGACCGCAACATGAGAACACGGAGTTGTTAGGCTATCAAGTTAAGTAATGATTAACTAGTAAAAATGTAGATATTGCTAATAGGTACAATTAAATTGAAAGGTTTATTTCGCTTGTACATATTTTTTGAATAATTAAATTGAAATAAATATTTAACTACTAATTAGTATTTGAGAATTAATTAAATTGTTTGTTGTCAATAACTAAACGACTAATCGAATTTCGTAAGGCGACGAGTCGAGCCGAGGCTTCGACCCCTTGATGACCAGTGGGTTGGAATCCAGGCTTATTACTGAATAAGCCCGGAATTCTCCTCAGTATGACGAGGCATAGAGCAAGTTCCACCACGGTGTTCCCATGCTAATTGGTGGAGGGGTGGGTATTGAACACAAAAATCGGAATTTTTTATACTGACCGTAGGCTGACATAGCTTACGATTGCTATCTAACGATAACCCGGACCGATGGCTTTAAGTGCCGTCAGAATCACGGAAGCGCTAGTGAAATTTTTGCTAGTAGCGGTCACCCATCCTTCTACCGGTCCCGGCCGTTGATTGTTTTCATTCGAAACAAGCCGCCGAATAATGACGGCAGCGACATCTAGTGAACTTAAATTATAAAAAATTAAATCCAATGCCATAGTTAAAGCTATTTAAAAAGCGAAATAGCAGAAGATGCCACTACATTATATTGATTTTTTGTATTTTTATATAGCAGATTTTTTTGTATTTTTAAATAGCTGATTTTTTTGTATTTTTATCTAGTTGATTTTTTTGTATTTTTATGTACTTATGACTAGAAATTGTCGTCACTTGGCTTCGGAAGAATAGTTATCCATTGGTTTTAGAATTACCATACTAATTGTAACCTGTTATCCTGCGGGAACAAAGCCATTTCCTGGGATAAAACCTATCCTATTATAATTCTCGGGCTATAAACTTCGATTATGTCAAGTTTCATCTAAATCTGTCCAGTGGTTTCTGCATGAAGCTCGAACAGACAGACAGAAAGACAGACCAATCCCATAAAAATATTTCGGCTTCTAATATCGATAACAAAAGCCTGCATCAACATTTCTAAAAAATATTTACGGAGCAGAATTGACTCTGTTACAAGTTTATTATTAGCATAGATTGTTCATTTATTGCTAAACTATTATAATAAAAAGGCATTACTCGTAAATATAAAACACGATACACTGCAGCTAGGCTATTGTGGGCCCCTGGGGTACTACTTTAATATCTAAGCTAAAGTTTCTTGTAAGTCGCCTGAAGTTTAAAAAGAAATGAAGTAGTTAAGTACATAGAAAATTGCTATTCGGAATTCCAGAGTGACAAAGGTCGAATCTAATCTAACGGGATGACCTCGAATCGCACGGTTTAAAATTTAAATAAGACGTGGAAAGTAGTAAGTTTTTACTCCTAAATGACTCACAGTGCAAGGTTAGAAGAGGTGGGTAGCGTCAAAATAAAGGCCTGTAAATAATGAAAGTCTATTCAAAAAGTCTGCTTTTTCGTAATAAACGTCATTTCCATACATTTTTGAAATCGAGGTTGGTATAAACAGAATGGTATGATAACAAAAAAGACGTTTATCTAGTGGCGCTAATCGTCATGCGGCATTTACAGTACGTACGCTCGGGGTGCGTACGCTCGCAGTGCGGTTGTGCAATAGTTAGATGATAGACGACCCTAAAACACAGCCGGCAGGTATTGGCTTGGAGCAGGCGTGATGTTTTGAGCGGAATTGCGAATATAATTTCACCAGTTTATATGAAACGCGTACTGTGAGATGTTTAGTACTTAGTTGAGTAACCTAAGGAGTCTCGTCTACGAGAGTGCACCCGCGGCGTGGCGAATATTAGCAGAATAAGTTAGTAATATACATACACTGTCTTTTTATGTGCTATCAATGAGCTTAGGGATATAGTTACAGGCAAGATTTAATGTTAGATTAAAATGAAATTGGAAATATAATTAAATGTAAAACACTGAATTGGATTTGTAATTCTAAAAATGTTTTAAAATATATTTTTTTAAATTATGCAGTCAACTGTTGGTTAGTACTGAGCACCACCCATGGATATTAGCAATGATTGGCTGATTCTCGTTAGAACCAACCGGCTTTGACAATAATGTGTTGCCAACCTAGAGAGAAATGATAGATCCGCTTGCGCGGGTGGGACAGAGGGAGAAGCGGAGCAGTTGATCGGTTTGATCGTTGAAGCAACTAGGGTATATGTTCTAGGGTTATCTGACAGAAGAAGCACGAGAAGAAGGATAATTAAGAAATAAGAGAGACGTGCAAAATTTTTATCTATTTTTAAACTAAGTTTATATTTACATAAACGGTAGGTATTTACATAAGCGATGGCGGTAGCCTAGTGGTTAAGTTCGGCCTCCTACTCGGAGGTCCGGGTTCGAATCCCAGGGCACGCACTTCTGATTTTTCGGAATTATGCGTGTATTAAGCATTTAAATATCACTCGCTGTTACGGTGAAGGAAAACATCGTGAGTAAACCTGCATGCAGGGGAGTTTGTAAAACTCAAAGGAGTGTGAAGTCTGCCAATCTGCACTTGACCAGTGTGGTGGACTATGGCCTTAATCTTCTGATTCAGAGAAGAGACCCGTGCTCAATAGTCGGCTGTGATGGGTTGAGATTATGATGATGTACACCACTCTCGTGGACGCAGCGCATAAATAGCATAGCAACGGTACACCTTATTTCCTACATCTCGTCCACTAAATCAAACGCTCGCTTCTTTATTACTTGTACTTTCTTGTTCTTACTTGTACTTATACTATGTGCTTAGCCACTGTTAGCCACATTAGCCGAACCACAACGGCTAGCCGCGGAAACAGTTTAGCCAGATTGCTTTGTAAATGAGAAACAAAGGAATGAGATAAAAAGCGAACACAGGAGTTGTTTCCAGTTACATGATTCTAATTGGATTTAAGATGGCTGAAGGCCGAAGATGAGAAGAGTGTTATTTAAGAAGAACTGTGGACTTATTTAAACCAATAGCAAACTTATGTTTCAACAATTAATTGTTCTTTTTTAAATTTATTCTATAAAATCTTTCATACAGCCATATAAAGATATATTTTTGTAATCATTTTTTTAATTGCAGGATTTAACTATAAAAAATAATAACTAAATTCAACAAATATTTCTAATATTCGTTAAGTTTTTTTTAAACTTGTATAACAAAAGGAAAGAATTACCTGTTCTCATAATCTGAAAGCTTTTGTTTTTAATTTTTGCCCTTCTTGTTCATTAAAAACTGCACTACAAAATCCTGAAGTACCTATGTATATCACTTCTCATTGTATTTACTCGACCAAACGTAAAAAAATTAACAACTGAGGCCACTAAAGTAACTGACTCATTTCTCTGCAAATGGCTATGGCCGCAAAAACTGGCACCGTACGATCTCCTTGGACATAAGGACAGTCCATCCGCTCCTATTACCACCGTAGAGACTGGCGTTCTAGAAATGTTTTAGTGTTATAAACAACGTGTAAATATATGATGGACACAAGTTTATAGTCTCAAGATGGTGTTCTGACTTTCTTTCATGATAAGCAGTATAGCATATCATGAAAGAAAGTCAGAACACCATCTTGAGATTATAAACTCGTATCCATCGTAGATTCATACATTTTTGTAACACTAAAACATTTCTAGAATGAAGTCTCTACGATGGTAATAGGAAAGGACGAACTCTCCTAATGTATGTTCAAGAAGATCGTACGGTACGTTTTGTTTTATAAATATATAGTCGGCCAGCCGACTAGTGGACAAGTCTTCCAAAGACAGTCAGCACTTCATTAGTTTTTACTAATATCGTTGCGGAGCCTACATACATTTCAAATAAAAACGGGTGCCTACTCACAATCTGTTTATTACTAAACGGATATTTCCACCCAGTTGCATGGTCTTGACATGAGCACTACCCACTTTTATTTAAAAGAAGGGATACCGTATAGATATGACCGTGAGTAAGTTCATATTTATTTTATGTATTAAACTAATTAGTATCGTTATGGTATCCAATTATATTTCTTGCCTCGCAACTTGGGTTCAAGTTAAACACATCACGTAACAAGGTAGAAGAAATGCGTCTGTTTTTTATACTGTCAGCAGTGAATTGCATCGGATAGCGGATTGAAGGTAGACGGAGAGCTTCAGTTACCGTTACGATTCGACCCTAGTAGATGATAACATTGGGACAGAGAGCGAAGCAAACGGTAGTCGTAATTTCTAGGAAATTTTGTTCTAACTTCAACCTATAATAACAGTCAACCATTATTGAGTATCTGCGCGGGTCCCTCGGTACTGAGGAGGCCAGAAACATACTCCACCACACTGCAAGTGCAAAGTGATGTACTACAGTTTTATAGCGAACATCAATCTACAAATAGGTTGGCTGTTACAGTGACGTCACAATAACTACTTTTTTCTAGTAACTGGCTGCTCTGACACAATGTGAGGGCAGTCTCTAGAAACGCAATATAAAAGTAAACAATTCCTTTTAATAATTGTGCAACTACGAAAATAACAAAATTACTTCAACATTTTTCTTGAAACCATATCTTTCGGCACCAAACACTCCAATACTTCAACCCAGTTGCATAAACAGTCAAAGCGACACAGTCGACGATAACTCGAGTTGGAAATTATTTAAATACTTGCTCCGTTACACTTACTCTGGTAATTTAACTACATAGTAATATGTAACATAACCCGATAAGACGAGTTAATGGCAGGTTTAGTTAGATATAACTGTCCCTTGCTTCTTGCCCCCATGACCGACACTCCAGTTGTTTTCCACGGTAGAAGTTACAAGTGACTTAAAATTTGTGATTTATTATATTTTAAATTTATTTTGGCATATTTGTATTTATAATTTTCGGGAAATTTACGACTTAATAAACAGAAATTAATATGTAAAGACAATAATAAGCTTGTAATAACACAAGTGATTTATCTATATTAATGTTAAAAAGCTGAAGAGTTTCTTTGTTTATTTGCTTAAATAAATAAATAGGAATATCTTTAGATTACTCACACACGGCCATCTGATCCCAAAGTAAGCGTTAGTTTGCACCATGGTGATCAGACAACTGATAAACATGCATATATATTTTTATATCATACATACATACTTATATAGATATTTACAACCAAACACACAGAACAAACATTCCTTCTCATCACAGTAAAGATTGACCTGGGCGGGAAACGAACCCACAACCTTCGGCGTAGCAGTCAGGATCACTAACCACTAGACCAACCGGTCTGTCGGTTGAACGCACTAATCTCAAGAACCACTGATCCGATTTGAAAAATTATTTCAGTGTTAGGTGGCCCATTTATACAAAATAAAATTACTTTTCTTCAAGCAATATTATATCCGGGCAAAGGACTATAAGGAAAGATCCATAATTTTTTTAAGATCATTACAGTTTTAATGTAATATTAAAATTTATTGCAAGAAATATATCAAGAAATCAATTTATCTTAACTTATTCAACATTTAAATTTAGAAGTATTACAATGATTAACAATTAATTTATTTCCATAAAACGTATATTTATATTTTCTTTCTTACAACATTGTCCCTAGGAAGCGATCTGACTTTACACAACCACTAATCTTTTTGTAATGCCATGAATTGCTTTATTTTTTCATATATATTTCTATACTTAAGCAGTGATAACCTAGTGATCCTGCGGCGTGCACCTCTAAATTTTAAAGTTATGTGCGAATCAGAAGTTGATTATCACTCGCTACGGTGAAGGAAAACATGAGGAAACCTGTACTCCCGAGCGTTCCCCATAACGTTCACGAAGGTGTGAAATCTACCAATCCGTAACTGACCAGCGTGGTAGCCTGTATCCTCACATTCGGAGAGCCGAAGGTTGCAATGATAACTATACATCAAATCGCTTCTGCCTATAAATTACCCCAACATCATTACACTGCAGCTTTTTATAGACACTCGCTCCGTGCAATTCAGTTAGAAGTCCCATTGATTACTCGGAGGTCGGTCACCAGCACACACAAATGAATGGTTACGTCAATTGCTTCATTCACACACACACAAATATATCGCTCAGGGAGGTTAATGGAAAGCTGACGACAGAAATTTTCTATGTTTAGGTCTAAGTATCCAGCCATTCTATATGCTGTCGAGGTATTCACGGATTTTTTAATCAGTTACAATTTTAAGTTACGTAACTTAATGTACAGACACATTGTCTGTCTTCATTTGGCTGTATGTCTGTCAATCTGTCTATCATTTGTTGCAATCTGTCAATCTGCCAACTATCACGATCTGTCATCTGTCACGGTCTGGCTTCTGTCACGCAACACTGTCTCTTACTGGCCCCAAACCAGAAATGTTGTGAAGCTCCTAAACCGTAACCGAAATTATTAGATTTCGTCTATTTGTACAAATTTTATATAGGTATCCGTATCCATATCCGAATCCAAAATTGCATATCCATCCAGCAAACGCCGCAGGGTTAATGTTATCTGCCATCAGAGACCGTATTGCAACGTCACCGCAAGCACGATTCTCTCGGAGATATCTCTCCTGGCCATTCTAAGCATTCAAGTCCTGTTAGGTCTTTAGTTGTTCCATTGATATACGTGTCATTATGAATGGCTTAGGACCAGATTGTAATTTAGTAACGGCTGACTAAGAAACCTTACTATCAAGTTATCGGAAAAAATTAAAAATAAATAAACGCAACAAACTCATTCATACCTCCGTTTTTATGTGTAGGCAAACGAGCAGGCGGCCGACCTGATAAAAATTGCCTCCCATCGACATTAATAATACCAGACTGATGTGTTACTAACGCGTTGTCTGCCAAGCAGGAAGTAATTGACCTGCACACGAGGGGAAGAGTAAGAGATAAGGGAATTAGTATACTACTGAAGCAACCGGAATCAGTAACGATGTCAAATGACCACAGATACAACAAAAACGTCACTTCAGGACAAGTGATCGCAGAAGAATGGAAAAGAGTATGACTGAAGGAAGAGAAGAAAACGAGGAGTTGTTTGTAGTCATGTGCCTATTTGAAATGAATCAACACTTGCTAATATGGTGCCTGTACACCTCCTGAGAGTTCCCAATAAAGTTCTCAAAGTTGTATCTACCAATCAACACTTTGTCAGGGAGGTGGACAGTTTATACCCTTCATGTTATCAGAGAAGACCCGAGGATTACATGAGCAGTAAGTATGGGTCGAGACGATATTAAATCATTGTAGTGATAACATTTAATGCTTGAGTACAATTGCACCTGAAATAATATGCAATATCCAGTATACCTAAAGATACACCAAACTTTACAAAACTAAATTCAGGACGAGAAAATGTCTTCGGATGCAGTGATATCTGTATGAAAAAATATTATCAAAAAATATTATGCAAAGAAAAATCTAACGAAATCCTTTTTACAACACCCCAACGTAACCCTGAGCGTCATCATACCCGTACTTAGTACATACGTTACCTAGTACGTCTTGCGAAGGACCTTTGACAAAGTAATGACGCCGCGGAGACAAAGCATTCCCCAGCCTCCCCGTACTTGTCTCTCACGAGGGTGTCCCCACTTTAAGAGGACAATGTACTATTGTTTACGATACAGATCATTGAAATATTTATTTTTAGAACACTCGTTGCAGTGCGTCGTTGCTGATGAGCTGACACTTTGAATTTGTTTTTTTAATTGGTGATGCTTGAGGTGACTCCCTTTGGCAAGTAATTATGTATAATACATAGATCAAGTTATTTGTTTTGGGTTTACAAATACAGATTTTTTAGGTTTGTGGATGTCATTTGAGATTGGCATTTGCCAATGCGCGTCCATAGATGGCGTTGACAATATGCTTCGAGTGTAAGAGTTCTAATCCTTCCACCTGTACAGGTCATGAAGCTATTGTATATTACTGAATGTTATTAACGTGTGCACTTTTATGATTAAATTAACTAATCTATTTCTAAGGATCAGATGAATAGGTAAAGGCGATCTTAAAATGCATGTCCGTTCACTAATCCTTAATATTTTTATGTGTGAAATCAAATACATATTGCAACCCTTAACGACTGATTAGTTTTCAGAAATAGTGCAACTTCACTATTTTTACTTCCCTTTTGCATGTGTTTAGTTTCAAACTGTACCAAACAATTCGAAATTAAATTATCTTTACATGTATTCATAATAAATTTAAACATCCTGAGTTTACTTGCCAACAAACAGACATCTATTTTTGGGACAGTAAAGCTTGTCACCCTACCAGCCAATGAAAGTGCTATACAAGTCGCACGTTTTGATTCGCCCTCAGCGAGACACCGCGTCCCCTGGTTACCCTACGCGTGAATGCCTTCTGGGAGGCAATCAGGGGTATACAGATGAAAGTGATATTTTGTTCCGGATAACTACTGAGAACTCAGAGGGGTCTTATCTTCAACTTATTTATTGTTAGATGATTTGAACCACAGTTATTATACTGCTTTAATAAAATATAATACGAATATTTAAGGGAATAAAGAGCCCTTCCATTTCTGGATAAATCGCACTTGACTGTAACCAAACACGGTATTTAAGCGACACATTCCCTGCAAAATCGCCCTTGTCTTTTCGCCACTCATAATTATTGCGTTTCTTTATGCAATCCTTAAGTAAAGTAAATATAATGCAGCGATGTATAATTAACATTATAGTATCGTACAGGATAGATATTCCTGTGTTGCTTAACCGATTTTTCTTCCGTATTCTCAGATTTACTAGTCTATAACGGACAAATAAAACTCACAAAAAAATAATATGTAGATAAATTTTGTAACAACCTTGATATAAAACCAGGAAATTTTAAGATGTCAACCCTGTCTAAATTCACAGCGTATGACGAAAAGCTTATCGTCCCCAACGCTTGAGTAAACTATTTTTAGAGGGTTTTCGAGTGCCCTCACTGGAGGGAATGTGTGAGTGCGTCTTTCACGAATAATTATTATTTCCCTCCTGAAAGTGCGTCGTTTTTGGCCAGATATAGCGAATGAATCACGGATTGTGCTAACTTCAGTGTGTTGTATTTAATGTGTTGTGTTATATGTTTATATGTGGGCGTCTGAGTATGTGCTTCAACTGCACGCAATGTTGGAAGAGGGGTCACAAAGTTATACATCTGAATATTATAAATGCGAAAATTCTGTCTTTCTGTGCTGCTTTGACGCTTAGACCACTGAACCGATTTTGAGGAAAATTGACATAGAGATAGACTTGATTGAGAATGAACTTAGGCTACATTTTATTGCGGAAGGTATGAAGGGTTTGAAAAATCCTATATTTCAAATAATTTATGGAAGAATTAAAATATGTATCAAAATTTTGTATTTCTGCACTTGTTATTAAATTAATATTTTTTCTAGCGTTTTTGAAATTTTTACCAATAAAGGGGACGAAATAGGAGGACGATGAAGGGGCATATCGTGAAGAAACTGCCAAAACGGACACTTTTCCTTAAAATTCTTATAGTGTGTGAAATTTACCAGTCTTCAATGCAACAGCGTGGTGGACTAAGGCCAGCATACCTCACGTGAGAGAACATCCGAACTCAGCAGTGCGACAAATTAGTGTGTGTAACCTAATATTAATTTTATTAAAATTCTGAGCTTAAACTTTTCAGTCAGGTGACTTTCAAAAGTAATTTCCCTACATTCGTAACTTGCAAGATCGCTGTGTTAACAAACTTTGGGTGTTTTATTGTACTCTAGAGAAATAAACATAAAAACTTCATTAATGACTGCCTCACATGCGGCAGTTTTAGGTGTGAACTATAGCTACCTAACTTAGTTAAACCTAGTTAGTATATATTCTCTTTTGAAGGCACGTATGTCATCAAAAGAACAGCGTAGCCGGGTCGGGGCTAGAATAGATGTTAACCACAATCCCATGCTGGCAGCCCAGGGCGATAGAGGAAAAATGCTGGGTGTTAGGGCTTCGTAGAAAACTGTAATATCATTATTAATGACAAGTCCGAGAGCCGCGGTAAATTTTTGTGTTTGACTATCAAGCAAATTTTTCGTTAGTAGCTTCATTTGGATGAGACGCCTAGCTTTTTTTCTTACAAAAATCTTCGATTGTGGTAGCGAACTGGGAGAGTAGGGAAACACGGTACCGCGGGGAATTATATAATATAAACATTACCCATCCTACCATGCAATTAGCACTTACTGACGTAACGCAAACTTCAGTATTGTCAATGACAAATTACTTCGAGAGTTGAAAGTCTATTGTAGACAGCATTCTGGTGACAGTAGTAATTGTAAAATTGTAACAGGTTACCAGACTTGTACAGGTTACTGTTAGCGAATAAATGAGTTCACGTGAAAATACTTTTCTAAAAAGTCTATAGAAATTATAGTCACTTGTTTACAACCTTCAAGCAGGAATTTTGTTATGCTACCTTGTCACGAGGAGAAATACATAATCAGTAGTGGGCATAAAGTCTATGTATGTTTTATTAGTAAAAGAGTAAAAATATATGTATGCATATTTTACTATTTAACACTAGCGTCTTGGCCCGCGTGGCTGTTAAAAATGTATCCTGTTAGATATATTTTTTAACAATTATCTCTGTGCCAAATTTAATTGAAATTCGTTCAGTAATTTTTACCGATTTCAAAAAAAGACGAGGTACTCAATTCGTGTTGATTATTGTTTTTTTTATATATTTGTTATGTCATTACCTATTACTGAATGCACCAGATTTGATAATTTTTTTTGATCGAAAGCTAGTGCTTGCGATATGGTCCCATTTTATTTTAAGCGACACCTGACGAGTAGTTTTGGAGTTATTCTTTTTTTACCTCACTTCACAACCTTTCCTTTTATACCTCATAATTTTTGACTAGTTGGATCGATTTTTATGTTTTTTTTTATTTACTTAAAAGATAATACTTGTGCCGTAGTTTAATGTATTTTTAAGCAAATCTGACATGTGGCTTTTAAGTTATTAGCATTTTTCTAGTTTTTCTTAAGCTAAGCTAGTGCTTATTGGTTAATAGCATGTAATTTTGAGCGACATCTGACGGTTGGTTTTTGAGTTATCTTTATAATGCGTATTTAACTGGTTGCGAATACGTTGACTATGATAAAATAAAAATGATGATAAAAATGATTATGCGTGAAAGACGAACAAACATTCATCTATCCATCCTCACAAACTCACACATTTATTATATAAGCTTATATATATTATTTTAATATCTTTATTCACATATTCAAATTATTTTCATTACTGAACCCAATGAACAAATTTCATCTGACCTTCGGAATTGAGAACAAAAAACCCTCAGCCAATGGACTCCGTTATGTTATCAAAAAAGGACAGATGGTTAAAGTCAATTGGAAATAACATCTCGGAATCGTGTAATTATTAAGAACAGTTAGGTATGTTAAAAATGCTTAATCAGAAAACTCTTGATGACCTCGTTTTTGCTAGGACTGCAACGAGTTCGGGATTCGAAACCTGACAAAGTTATTTCACGTCTTGGCTGTACAATTTTTTGTTTTTATATTCTTGCCAGTTCAACATTGTATGACAATGTAGGAATGGGAATGGCTTTTTTATGGTAGGTAACGAGGAGATTGGTCAAGAAATGGTAGGGCTACCGTCGCCCATGGACCTTAGCAATACCAAAAGAGTTACCAATGCGTTGTTGACCGAAAAGGTAGACTTCTTGAATCAGGGAAGATAGAGAAAGAGAGAAACGTACCGTTTCCCTTTTTTCGTCGAAACGACAGAGGTCAATAATAATTATTAACACCAAAGAATCCGAGAACGCTTACTACGTACTCGAAGAGGTTACTGAAAGAGTAGGAGAGAGACTGAGAGTGTATTAATAACATTTCTTACAGTTTAGTGTTTTTTTCCGTACTTACAGACATACCTAACCGGTCGATAAATAATCTTATTTGACGGGCCGGTTGGTCTAGTGGTTAGTGAACCTGACTACAGCACCGGTGGTCGTGGGTTCGATTCCCACCCAGGTCAAACTTTTCTGTAATGACCAGGAATGTTTGTTCTGTGTTTCTGGGTGTTTAATAAAAATATCTATTTAAGTATGTATTTAAAAGTATATATGTATGTTTATCAGTTGTCTGATCATCATAGCACAAAAAAAAATGATTTTTCTTCATATTCAGCTAAAAAACAAAGGTAAATACAAATATTTTATGTATGTTTGTATGTAAGGAAGTCGGTTGACGAATGTCCTTCTAATAAATGCAAAAGTTTGTCAGCATTGATTGATGGATGGATGTGACTCCGTCACGCAAAAATCACTGAACCGATTTGGATAAAAAATGGTACAGAGGCAGATTATAAACTGGAATATCAAATAGGTTACTTTTTATCAACCTACCACACGGAAAAAGCCGCGAGCCGTCACTAGTCAGTAATATGTTCTAAAACAAACATAAATTCAATTCTGAGGGGGAATCGAACAAGGGCCCTTTCTCCACGCAGACAGGGTCAATAATAACTACACTTTAAGGCATAATTCAACTTCAATCCAACGAGATTTATTTAGCCGTTGTCATAATAATGCAAAATATCTTTAACAGATAACACAGGTCTAGCGGTATTGCGATAAGGTAGCCACTCTGTTCGTATCGATATATATTTTTAATTATACCTATATAAGAAGGACATTACTTTCTTATATCAAAAAACCTATTTCATTAGTCAAACCCAAAAATTTTGTGATTCCTCGTGCTAAAATGCCCTAAAAAGCAAACTTTAAAAAATTTCGTAAACTTACTTGAAAGCCATTTCATAATTAAAAAGTTATTAAACACCAAAATAAGAATTCCTTTACATCTGAGCCTAAGTTATTGAATTTTGAGCACGATCAGATTATCACAAATCTCAAATACACTAATACGAACAAATCAAAAATACACTACACAATACACTGAAATCAAATACATAATACGAAGCACCAGGAACCAAGGGAAACGTGGAGGTCCCCCGTCCAGACAAACAGCCGCACGAAAGACCGTCGCCGGTCACAACACTTACTAACTGAATTTATTTACTTATAATCAAATAAGTATACATAATCTGAACTGATACGTTTTTATGATAGGCAATAGTGAAATGACGTTTAGCTAAAATATTATACGATAAAGATATATGATTTTAGTTGTGTACGATCCGGGGTCCCGGATACATTGTTTTCACGTTAACGGCCGTAGTCTTAAAGTGGTACCGTATCCGTGGTACCGTGGACACTGTTTCCCTTCTATACCTGTTAGGTACCACAGTCAACAATGTACGGGAAAAGCTGGCGGTCTCATACTCACGAAAACCTTTCATGATATGATAAAAAAAAAATGTACCAGTGACTCCGAACCGGGAGCATATTAATGTCACTTCACAAGAATTCTGAAATATGACCTCCTAAGATATGCATAATGTTATATAGACATCTACGAATAAAAAATGGCTGCAAATTACTCCACAGAAGATGAGAATATGTAATTCATATTCAAAGGGAAGTCCTTTACTCACATCAAAATCTCATATCTTTAAGAACCGAACTACCCTCTTAGTGATAACCCCGGATGGAATTGAACGCATATGATACGACATACTAAGACGAGTGGAAATATTTTCGTTTAAAATTTAAGCACTACAGATTTTTGAAAAATAATTTCCAGAGGAAGAAAAATCGGGTTAAAGTTCGTATAATATTAATTTGGATATCACGAGCTGACTGGTTTCAACCCATCAATGGGCCGCTACTGAGCACGAGTCTCTCTTCATACTGAGAAGGCCTGGAGCATACTCCACCACGTTGCTCCAATGCGGACTGGTGAAGGGATTAGTGACCCACCCAAGTGTCAGAAGTTTTTATGCCGCGCGAAGGCCTCCGACATGGCTTAACGACTGCTATCTAAGTCAACAACCGGGACCGACAGCTTCACGTGCCCTCCGAAGCACAGAAGCGCTCATGAATTTTTTGCCACTAGACGTCATCCATCCTCCGACCGGCCGCGCCCGCTGTTGCTTAACTTATTGAATGACAATCGAAACAAAGATCAGGGCTATGCAATCTTGA
Organism: Asbolis capucinus; assembly: GCA_018249125.1. Classification (NCBI taxonomy): domain Eukaryota; kingdom Metazoa; phylum Arthropoda; class Insecta; order Lepidoptera; family Hesperiidae; genus Asbolis; species Asbolis capucinus. Next base: position 19,607 of record DWJZ01001904.1, read on the forward strand.
GCACGTTATAAAAAAATATATTACATATCTTTTTTTTTTTTTTTTAATATTCTCCACTCGAAAGCCCAAATATTTTTAAAATAAATGTCCTTAACACGACTACAACTGAATTTTCGTAGTACATTAATAACAACCTACCCATACAATTTACAATGTCGAGAATGCAGCGATACGGCTGACAATGACAACTGTAATTAAGAGTACATGAGGTCGGTCATTCACAGCAGAGTTGTGACATAACCATCGGATATCCGAAATAAATTCTGACGTAACTGGAGCCGAACCGGGTATAAATGTTTCGAATAATTTCGGATATGCATCGAGTGTTTTAGAACTAGTCCTATATCTCAAAATCAAAATGTATTTATTCGAAGTTGCTTTTTTAAACATTTTTCGAAGTCGAATCCTCCGGTGAATAGCTTTGAACGATGAAGCGGCAAGAATCTCCTAAGAAGTTAACTGAAACTCAAAAAAAAATTCCGTAACTAAAACCCTTAATTTTTATAGCTAGACGGGCTGATGAAGGACCATACGGCCAGTAATGTTCATTGTAGCCTGATTTAATACCAGGGGAATCGCCAATGCGACATCCGCGAACTCTTTTTAGACCGTTTTTGATCACGACATAGCGCGCACGAAAGGGCTCAGAAGGGTTAACTAAGTGTGAGTAAATAATACTAGTTATCCGAAATATTTTTTACATACGGATAAGAAAATGCACTCGCTTAGCTTCGGGATAAAAAGTATCTTACGGTATGTCTTTACATAAGCTACAAACATGTTAAATTTCATCTAAATTGGTCCCTTGGTTTCGGAGTTGCCATACTAATTTTAAGCTGTTATCCTGCGGGAACAAAGCCATTTCCTAGGATAAAACATGTCCTATAACCATTTTCGAGTTTTAATCTTCGATTATGCCAAGTTTCATCTGAATCTGTCAAGTGGATTTTGCATGAAAGTCGAACAGACACACAATAGATCCAAAAAAAATTGTTTTGGTCTCTATATCGACAAAGCCTCCCCTGTATCAAAATTTAGTTAATATAGTAAATGTACATGACCCCGTTACAGTTTTATTATTAGTATAGGTATACATATATCTATATCCGTCTAAATAATATTTTTAAATCCATATTATAACATTCCTGATTCCTAGTCCGATATTCGACCCGACGACGCGACAACTTTCTACAACCGCACACGAAAAGTCAACACGAAATATTCCAGTAATTGAAATGTCACCCCTTCGAAGCGACCTTTTCCATCGAGTTGTGATTTCGAAACCAATTCATATTCATGTTTCAGTTAATTTAAACTGTACTGTTATTATTTCATTAGACTCTTAAATAATTGCATGGATTTCCTACATTGATTCGTTTAGGGTCTTTTCATACATGCGACAGTGGTACGGCGAAAGGTTGCACGATTCGGCCAGCGCAGATTTGAAATGTTGATGAACATGGATATGATTATACTTTATTCAAAATGTCGTATGAACTTTATATTCACTACGTTTTGCTGCTCATTACACTTTCGTTGCTTCTAAGGTTTTTTGGAGCATAAGGTCTAAGGCTCATGTAGGGTCGCCAAATGCTTTTCGAAGACGCTTCAGTAAAAACATTTTCCAAGATTTGCCATTTAAACTGAATATCTCATAAGTCCAGGTTAGAATCAATTCAATTCAAAATTAGTTATGAGGTATAACTAAATATTT
>DWJZ01001905.1:0-21316 GCA_018249125.1 Asbolis capucinus
TGATCACCATAGCACAAGCTAACGCTTAGTTTGGGGTCAGATGGCCGTGTGTGAGTTGTCTAAAGATATTTATTATTTATTATATAACATTATTTATTTAACAAATAATTTGAATAATCTTAGTTTAGATTCGTACAATACAAACGAACCTGACAGTTGGACTGCTGAAAATATTTCCACGTACTTGTTTTCAATCGAATCATTGTGCATATCACTCACACCTTCCCTTCGTTCAACGCTGGCTGAAATAGCATTGTAACTACGCACTTCAGTGACTGCGTTTGATCATCATTTTACTTATTCTAGTCTCATCTTTCTTCTTCAGCCCGTTCTTGTGGTGAGCCCGGCGACGTCCCCCATGGCTGGGTGACAGCTGAGTGCCACACCTTCGGCTGCCACGCCGTAGTTCAATGTGGACAAGGCTTCGAGCTGGTTGGCAAACCTGAACGTTACTGCCAGGCTGATGGAGCTTGGGCTCCCAAGGAGCTCCCAACCTGCGTCCGTAAGTAAATTGATGATCTGACTCCTGTACAAGGCTTTAGTGATGAGTCTGTCCGTGATGAAGGTAGTGATTATAAGAAAATTGCTGTTTTAGTTCAGGTTTTATCAAATTAGTTGATAATGGAAGCCTCTAAGATTACTGTTATTCCGTTTTATAGGATAATCTTGATTGGACTTATGGTTAGCAGAATTAAAAATGAATTTTGGATTTATTTAATAAATTTTACTAACGATTTCGTTGATTATTATTTATCTTGTATTACAAACAGGTTCCGGCTCATCATTAAAGCTGTCAAAATTTATAATCTTGGCGTTTCTCGCATTGCTTCGTGACAATGTAGTTGCCAATTTCAGTGTCGTCCTTAATTTTGGAATGTTGCATGGTTTTAAAGTTCGTGGATATAAATGTCTACATGTTCTGCCGGTGACTAGTTGGCATGGCGCTTGGTATTTAACGAGTTATCATGGCTATCACTCAGCAATATCATTGTCATGATGCAATTAGTTTGATCGGATCTCCCACTTAATTGGAACTTAACTTTAACTTTTCAATTTTGTAAATTTAAAAGCACGTCATTAATTTTTAATCATATATCTTTACAAATTCTTAATATATATCGGCTAGCTTTTAAATTTGTTTTTTACATGGAGTGTCTCAAGGTACTCTATTTGGTCCCTCAAAATTTTCACCTGGAAATATGTGTGGGAGCAAATATTTCCAAAAACCAGTGGGATATCTAGACATTTTATTAGAGGAATTAGTTGTAATTTATAATTTTTAAAACATCTTTTTTTCTCCTTTCCTGCTGCTCTTCAGAGGGAGAGAAAGTGAAAGTTTGAATCAATCATTACATTCAGTAGAATTTAAAATTGTTACAACTACGATATAGATTGTTGTTCTATTTAAATTCTATAATATTAGTACTGCGATTTCCGAATTTCATGAGTCTAAATTTTATGGCCATGGTAAAATTATTAAACGATATTATCAAAGATACCTTTACTGCCTATAGCCTATTATAGCTACATGTTTGTAGATTACTTATAATATTTGTAGTCGAAGCTTATTTCGATGTTGACCGTGCAAGAATTTACTGTAAAGACTTCCTTATCTTTAACTTGTACTGTGCTGTAGAGAAATAAAGGTAAATATGACATTATTGTTTTATTTCCACGAGTGCATGTGGCGCTTACTTGTTTCTGCATGTTTATTTATCCTTTAAAAGAAATAAATGGTTTTAAACTTAACTGAAGTAATAAATAAATCATGTTACATCCCAAATTAACCTATCCTAGCTAAAATATCCATTAAATTTTATAACTTCTGAGAAAATTAAAAAATGTATTTTAACGCCCTCTGTGATCTATATTAAGAGTTAGATAAAGCGACGCTTGTCGCCATCTAGTGGTCACGCAGGTGCAGTGTCCTCCGCCAGAAGCGCCTCGACACGGCAAGGCGGTGTACACCTCGTGTGCTTACAACTCTGTTGTATCGTATGAGTGCAAGTATGGGTATCGACTGGTTGGAGACGCAACTAGGAGGTGTGGGGCGGACAAAAAGTGGTCCGGGACTCAACCGATTTGTAAAGGTGAGTCATAAGAAATTAATTGGATGTATAAGCCATAAGGATCCAATCTTTTTAATTGATTGCTTTTATTTGTGTTTGAATTCAGTTTGTTGCAATTAAATCAATTTTGACCTTGTGGATTGGATCCTTTTCCCTTAACTATCTCCAATTAAAATTAATTTTGACTTGAGATCCAATAAAAATTTTGTAGTCATAATTGGACATATGTAGATCCTATTAAGAATGTGCATAAAACAAACTGCTTTTAGAAATTATCGGCTTACCCCATATAAAATACTAGCTTCCGCCCGCGACTTCGTCCGCGTGGACTGAAAAAAGGTTCAATTTGATAGTAAAATCCCCATTTACGAATACAAACAATGTGATAAATGAAGAACCATTCTACCGATCTTGTGTAAACTTCACATAAACTATCTACTAAACAGTCCGGACAAAGCCTAAACGTTTGGTTTGGATAGGTGAGCGCGTTCTTGAGTTATAAAATTACAACGAAAAGTTGCATTGATTTATATATATATTTATATATAGATTACTGATCCTTATATAGGAGAATGTATTTCTTTCGCTAATAAAACCTATAGAATATTGATTCCAAAACCCTTCAACGCTCCGGTAATCCTCAAAAAAGAATCTTCTACTAACAAATCTTAATTAAAGAAGTCATCTTAATCTTTCTTTTAGAGATAAACTGTGGGCACCCTGGTCAGCTTTGGAATGGATGGCTGGAAAACATATCCTCTGGGACGGGACTAGGTGCGTCCATAATATTTAGATGCCAGGATGGGATGAAGATGGAGGGAAATGGTTCAGCGATCTGCCAAAGTGACGGAACTTGGAGCCATCCATTACCAATGTGTTTAGGTAAGGTAAAAGGTAACCTTAAATAAAGGTGAGGTAAGTTTTTTTCATAAACGTGAGAAATTTACGTAATCGAGAAAACGCACGAAAATAATTGCACGAAAACTTCACTGAATCAGTGACCATCATGGACATGTATAATGATTAACTTCTATATCGTATATTATTCAGTGTTAAATAATTAATACAATCTCCTTAACATATATATCAATAGGGAAAATATTAGGATAACAGTGACCAATTTTGAATTCGACCAAGCTAAAAGAGATGCCTTGAAGCGATATAAAAAAATTGTTAAATGTACTAAAAAATCTGCACAATTTACCAAAGCACTAACAAAAGAAAGCAAGTATGTAAATATAACCTATTCTTTATTCCAGCTCCATGTGTGGTACCACACGTGTCCCAAGGGAAGGTGGTACTGATGGAGAAAAAGATGGGTGGGAATGACACACAGGAGCATACTCAGATTGTCGGCAGCTCCTCTATGGTCCAGCATGGTAAGACCTCAATGAAATGCACTTCAAGCTCTTACAAATTTTCTGCGACAGAAATTCATCGATATTGAACTAGAAGCCCATACTGATAAAAAGTTGTATGAGTTGTAGTTTCAGTGGCGTAACTAGACCATCTGAGGCCCATGGCAAAATCATTGGATGTGGTCCCTAAAAATATCATGATGTACTTATAAATTTATATCTTTTAAATCCAGTTAAAAAAAATTGTCACTGCTGATTTTGAAGCCACTCAGGCCTGGAGCCTCCTCAGGCACGAGGCCCCTGGTATTCCTCCCGCCAACCTATAGTTACGCCACTGAGTAGCAGTATCTTCGAATAACATAGATAATAATTATGAAACTGATCTCAATTTTGCAGGAGACATGATTGTCGTGGATTGTGAGAAGAATTATGAATTTCCATCCAATAATGTTGCTGTTATATGTAACAATGGAACCTGGACCCAAATACCTAGATGTCAGCCTGCTCGGTATGGTGACTTTAATACTTTAGCAAAAAAAAATATCTTTTACATAACTAATTCAAAATAATACTAATTCATTTGAACCCATAACTGTCCACCACTGTTCTTACTCACAATGTGAGGGGTATAGGCATTAGTCCACCACTGTGATCAATTGCTGATTGGTGGACATCACACACCTGTGAGAACTTTATAAGGACCTCTCGAGAGCGCAGGTTTCCTCACGATGCTTCTCTTTACTTTGTTTTCACAACAAATATCCATAATTACACTCGGTGCAAGTTCGATTTGGAATTTATCCATACAAATTCCAGATGGAAGATGGAATTAGCGCCAAGTATAGAAGTACCTATGTTTCTAAGCTTTACAATATTTTCCAATTACTGTTGTATGTTAATCACCTTAATATTTTTTGATACTAACATGTTGATTTGCAGTTGCAAAAAAATGCCCAAATATCCTCGAAATGGAATGGTGATAGCTCCCAAAACCGAACACGGAATGAAAGCAAGGTTTAGATGTAAAGATGGATTCGAATTGAAGGGCAATCCGATCGTCATTTGCTCTTTTGGGAACTGGAGCGGTGAAACTCCAAGATGTGAAGAAGGTTCGTACCCGGAAACTATCACTTTATGCGTGTGAATAAAGGTGATGGTCTATTTGCCACCCTCCGAGTCGTTAATGGATGCTTTAATTGAACCTTAGTACAGAATCTGAATCTTTAATGAGTGCGCCAGTTAATCACACCATTGATGGAATTAATTCAGAGGAAACCTAAAGCATACTTCACCACGCTGCTCCAATGCGGATTGATGAAGGGGTTAGTGGCCAACACAAGTGTCGGAAGTTTTTATGCCGCGCGAAAGCCTCAGACGTGGCTTAACGAATGCTATCTAACGACAGCAACCAGGACGACGGCTTTACGTGCCCTCCGAAGCACGGAAGTGCTCATGCAATTATTACCACTAGCGGTCACCCATCCTCCCACCGACCGCACACGCTGGTAACTTTTTCGATCGCTTACAATCGAAACAAACCGGTACGGGGCGCTTGTTAAATATTCATGTCTTTTAGTACCTTTTTACAATACAATTTGAAGATAAAAAATATAAAATACTAAAAAATAAATATCTTTCATTATCCTTTACTTTACTTACCACATTAATTCAGAGATATCCGTTACGGTATAAAACTAATCAGCTGTTATTCTACTTTAATATTAAAAAAAATATTTCAAATTTGTTTTTTCAGTATTCTGTCCATTCCCGGGATATATCGAGAACGGAAAAGTGCTACTAGTTGGGAACATGGGCTTGTACGATTATCGTCCCTATGTAAAGAAAGTAAGTTACCTTTAATTAGTAGTTAACTTGATTCTAATTATATAATATCAGAATAAACAAACGGAGACCATAATAATCTTCAAAGATATTTGAACAGCATTTAGACTTCTTTTTATAAAAAGCACAAACATAAGGTGTATTCGATCGCCTACCGTAGCTAATATTGTATTCTAGTCATTATCATTTTAGGTAGTAAATAATAAACAGATAATGTACGAATGCGACAAAGGGTATGTGTTGTCTGAGGGTCCTCCAGGTGCAACATGCGTCGGTGGTCATTGGAGTCCCAGAGAGTTACCAAAGTAAGTTAATTATTCATTGGCTTAAAAGCTTTGGTTTGGGGTCAATTTTGTAAAGAAGTTTTAAAACTGTATTCAATAAATTGAATGTCTTATTCCTTTTAGATGCACCTTATACCAACATCCCCGAATACGATGGAGCAGACGTAGACGGTCGGTAACAGAGCCGGAAATACGTCACAGACGATCCGCCTACCTTCGTCAGTATTACAATAATCTCCGGCGTCAATCACTTGATCCCAACCAGCAACACGTAGACGAACTCTATGACAAATATAATCACGATACAAAAAAGCCTACTTTAAGACATGCCAATTTCAAACTTATGAAGAAATTCGATCTTGAATTTTTGGAAGATGATGACATAGCTACTTCTGATACGGACACCCCTGATGGAGCAAACTTTCCTACAGCTGTATATACTGTTTACAATGTGCATGGCGAACCCATCGGTCACAGATTATATTCCTACCAACCAGTATACGAACCAGAAGAAGAAGACGTGGTTCATCACGACGAAATCCCCGATTATGAAGATTCATCAGAATTTCAAGAAAATCCTCACGTTACTGTTCTGAAAGGTGGTATTTTTCCAGACCATGAATCTGACTCACATAATGAAGTTGCTAATAATATCAATAGACTAAAACATCAATATTTTGAAAAATATGTTGATAAACGCAGGAAAAGATACCTTAATCAAAAATCTAGCGAATCTTCAGAGATAGAGAAAGAACATAAAAAGGAAATTGATATTGAATTACAAGGAGATGAAAGTAAAATAGTACAAGTAACCACACAAAAACCGGCTGAGACATCAAAGAAATCCAGACGAAAGCGTAACGTAATTACTGAAGAGTCATATACGGAAATCTTAGACATACATCCAACTGACAAAGAAACGCAACTAATTGATGAAACTGATGCTGACTCGCTAAAAGTAATACCCTTAGCATCGAAACTTAAGAATAAAACAAATAATGATATAAACAGCAAAGAAGTTGCTGTGATTCCTATAAATTATAATAACACAAATTCTACAGTAGTCAATAATGTGATAGAGAAGCGTGACAAAAGAACAAGTAGAAAAACTGACAGACTTAATCAGACTACAGCCACAGTTCCAAAAACGTAAGTAATTCCATACTTAATTAAGTGTTATACGACAGTTTACACAATGACCCACTAACACCTTTATTCAATAGAATACGTTTTATGGCTTATCAATTATAAACCTTGTACCTGCAATATATAATGCTCATATGTAACATGTGACAAAGTCTAAGAAGAAGAATGTACGATATTTTATTTTATATTAAATTAACAGAGGACGCGAAGGTAAAGGTGGCAGAAATCGCCAACGCGAATCATTAACCACTGAGGAGAAAGAAGCAGACACCAGAGAAAGCAATGAAAATGGAAATAAAACTGAAACGGAGAAAGGTAAAAAGGGACGGCCAAAGAGCCCTTGCGAACCAATAGAAAGTGAACCTTATGTCAATATTGAAATAGTGAAATATGGAAGAGATCCAAACAACACATTCAGTTCTGGTAAGACTTCAAATACATCATTTTACTTTTAGGTCTTACTTAATTGAACAATTGTTAGACATAACAATTGAACCTAATTGAACTTAGACATAACAAGCATTTTGGACTTAGGCTTCTTCTAGTCTTAATACATTATCATCGTAATTTTTGTACATATCATTTGTGTGTTGTACACGATTGCCCTGTTTTATAGGCACAATTGTCAGAGTCGCTTGCGGAAAAGGCTACGGCTTGAACTTAGAATTAAATGCAACTGCCAAATGTGTGAGAGGGAGATGGAAACCAGAGAAGCCAAAATGCGAAATCCGTGAGTAGAAACAAGACAGCACATCTTTAACACCTTTTGGAATGTTTTTTATGTAATGCGCATGACGTATGAGTAATGACCCAATCTATATAGAATTTAAACCTGTAGCGTTAGAGTTCTGTTTCCAGTGCCTTGTCACGTGCCTACAACTGAGTACGGTATTTACACCATGCTGCAAGACTCTGGGCTTGGGAGCCAAATGGTTTCAGGATTGACACACGGAGATGAGAAGGAGTTAAATGAAACTGATCCTGTACCTAATGGTCAAGTTGTACACTTCTCTTGTGAATACGGGTAAGAATATTCTTGTGCAAAATATTGTGCCCAAAACGATAGTATTTGTCGCACTAAGATCAATATTTTTGATTACATTACAGATATAATGTTCAAGGACCTACGAATCTTCGCTGTTGGTTGGGAGAATGGGCTGTTACCAGTATGCCAGAATGTGTTGCGGGTAAGGTTTTTAATAGATTTTATTCGTGCTTCTGTGTCACACTACACCACATCAATTATAAAAAAAAACGTAATTAGAACCTCCTGATGATTGGGATATGGTAGATTCCCCTTTAAATGATACGAAATTTTGCTTAATATATAAAATCTTAGTGTCAACAGGAAATTAGTCTGCAGCTGTATCATTGCCTTTTAATAAATAAAGAAGGGTAGATAATCATTACTTACTATGAAAAGGACAGCTTCTAGGTACAGACAACCTTGACATGGGTTTTAAGAATTCACTAAAATCATCGTAGTTTTAATTCCTCCAGCTCCATGTGAACTGCCTCTTCTTCACGGCGCTACCTACGAAGCTGGGTACAGAGCTGGTCTGACTGTAGCTCATGCATCCTCAGTAGATATAGCCTGCGAGCCCGGAAGATCCCCACCAGCAACCCTCAACTGCCATCTTGGTAGATTGCAGCCAACGGTCCACGACTTCTGCAGACCTTTGGGTAGGCATAATATAGGTGTTTGAAGATACACAGAAAGATATTAAAAAATAATTTGGTCTACGGACCAAACCCTACGGTTTCATTAATAAAACTTTGTATCATTTTATTCCAACGTAAAGAAGAAGAAAAGAACTGAAGATTTTCAACTAACGTTTCAGCAAATGTTACAAGGCCACGCCCAACTTCAGAGTACCAGAGCGGCTCAGACATCGTAAGAGAAGACGTATCTGAGTTAGAACCAGATTTACAGGGAAAAGCTGTTTCCGAATGTGGTCCACCGGCGAGGTAACGTAATTTCCAATCTTTTTTATTGTTATAAAATGCAGAAAATATGTTAACATAGCTCTTAAAGAAATTCTAATAAAAATACTATCATTAAATTAATGTATCATATGAATTGTTGAATCTTTACATATGTACCTTAAATCTTTTAATAAAGTATAAAATATTTTTTAATATCCTTTCTCTTCAAATCCATCGCATTCAAGATTCGGCAATTCAATAATATACTTTATTCATTAATTATAAGTACGCTTTCATTGTAGCTTATGTGTGGTGGTTATTTTTTATATTTTGAGTTGATACAAATAACAAAAATGTATCATTGGCCAGTATCAAATAATTGTATATGAAGCTTTTATATTGAACTGGCAATAAAATAATAAATTGGTCCCCCTGCTTCGGACGCAATCAGTTTTCTTTTGTTATTTTTTATTTATTTGCTACCCATTAGAATTTATTTAATTTTATCTGTGTAAAGTTGTGTTCAAGATTTTCTGATTAAAATTGATCATAACTTGAACACAACTTTGTCATAAATCATTTTGCCCTTTGTTGGGATAACAACGACAAAAAAATAATATTTTTGCAAAGAATTTGCGTTTCTTATTTGCTGGCTGGAAAGACTGAAGGGAACACAAGCGTTCAGGGATGCCAAGCCCTGGTGAGAGCCTTCTAGGTTCGGACTTTTGCTTCTCTAACTTGTACTTCATATTTCTGATCATTTCCACTATCAACAACAGTTCGAATAGTCAACACATCGTCATCAACTTCTTTAGAGTCATCCACACTGAACTGTACATCAGTTTCGGATATCTTCTCATGAAAATCTTTCTTACATTCATCTCTCCCTAACATTTGGTTTCATAGTCTATCTTTATCGGTCTCATCACTTTCATCGTTACAACGATCCCGATGAAATCCTCAGAAGGCAGGGCTTAGTTTACAGTTGTTCATGTTCTTAAGAATAAATTATTTGATTCGTTCAGATTAAAACACAGCACTACGGCTGTATATCTAGCTTTTTTCTCTTTGTCTTGGCCAAGCTTGTGTTTTGTTGCTAATTTTTTGCAGAATTCGTCGTTGTTGGTAGTGCATGTTTTTCATATTTGAACGTGGGAATTGCTTCAATTATTAATTGATGCAGTTTCTAATTTTTCAGTATACATTTTTGAATTATCTTGAATTAAAAATTTAGACGTAATATGAACATCTGCCAAAAAATCCTGTAGGGTGCAAGGGACCTTGATATACCGGGACGGAGCCGAAGTTAATGGGACCCTTGGCGTGGAAGGGTATCCTCATGGAACTGAGATCACGTTCAGGTGTATAGCTTCTATAATGGGGGAAAGAACGACCTGGAAATTGATATGTGAGCAGGGAGACTGGGTTGGGAAAAGCTTTAATTGTGGTGAGTAATTACGAATTGTTTACCAGAGAAAAATCTGAAAAGTGATATTAGATGATATTTACGTCATACCAGAAAATAATATGACTTAACGGATAAATACAGTCATTAAATTTCTATACATTACTAATCATACATTGCCGATTAGTCCATTAGCAGAAAGTGTAATATTTGCAGAGGAATTGGAGGCTCAAAGCGAAGAATTATTAAACAACAATACGTGCACATTCAGAAATGAGGAACCACATGTTGTGTCTTTCTTTAACGACCTAGAAATAACAGAGACAGTCGACTTTCCACCTGGAGCTGTTATTATATCCAGGTATGTATTTATTTTAATAAACCAACGCCATCTCGTAAGACTACAATAAACGGAATTTCATAATATCTGAGAAATCCTTACACACGCATATCCCTGCACTAGGTTTCTCTGTGTCGCAGGTGGTCCATGCCACAAATAAAAATAATGACCCGAGAAAAAACATTCATCTGTTATTTAAATGCCGGTCCTGGCCAGAAATCGAGTCCGGTGCTTAAAGAGTCCAAAAAAACAGACCTTGTATAAAGGTCGTTTAAGGTGGCATTAAAATATGTTAAACTTTAGACCAGGAATACTGTCAATCTTTTTTTCAATCTCTCAAGGTCTGTAGTGATGAGACTTCGGCTAAGGCGGAGAAGAGAATTTTTTTACGGATATGAAATACAAAAATAACCCAAAGGAGTATTCAAAACCTATGAGTTGATACTTAACTCAATCCATCTCACATTTCAGATGCAGTGATATCGGAAAGTATGCAATGACAGGATCTCAGACGAGGAAATGCATCGGTGGTTCATGGGATGGCACTAAGCCTACTTGCTTTGGGCTGAATCAAGAAAATGACTATGCCAGTAAGTAGCATTTAAGATTTTCATCAAAGCCGTTATAGCATCTCCTATAGAACTGCTTGTTCCGTCCATCAGTTTTATTAATTACATCAAGAAAGGAGAAGGTAAGTTTTATATATTGGTAAAACATTCTCGGAGACTCCACAATCTTTTGAGTTCGTACCAACCTGCAGGGAGGGAAGATTGACATGGTATAACCTGTAATTCTTGTGGTATTCCCTGTCGAGCATCGATTGAGGCTCTGTACTAAAAAGTGTAATTACGAAGGTACTTTTGCGTGCTTGTTGGACATTCTCTGCTCGTCTTCCTAAAACCAACTTTTAATAGATTAAACCATTTTATACTGGTTTAATATGTAGTGTTTAAGAGTAAGTCCTGCTCTTTTTCTATCTCCGTGTCCTTTTAGTATACCTCCTTCGTATTCTTCTTCTGTCACCAGTTGTTTTATATTGCTAAAAAGTGGTATCATTAAAACAACTCCTCCTTTATGGGTAAATAACACCGTTTGACTTTTCCAGTGGAGAAACCACCGACCATCCTCTTCAGGTACTCGCAAGGACCAATAGCACAGACCAACGACGGTAAGCTGCTCGTTTACCCAGGAACTGTGCTACACATGGAGTGCCTTTGGATGAGGAGGTTTGGAAACCCCAAGTGGAATGTCACGCATTTCTATCCCGAGTAAGTGGATAGGATACAAAAGATGATGAAAGAATTGTTAAATAAGTGTATTTGCTAAATCTTAAAAACATGGTATAGCATGATGAGTGAATAGCATGTCAAACTTCAACAATTCTTAATACCAAAGATTCTGATGAAGAATGATGGAAAGAAAAATAATAGCCCATTGTTGTGCTTCTTGTGTCACAATGTGAAAAGTTCATGCTTTAGCTCACGCTTGCCAAATCTATATTGATAAGCTTCACACAGCTTTGACAACTTTATGGGCAAAACTCAGAACTGCAGGTGTCTTTACGATGTTTTCCTTCATCAAAGCAAGTGGTTAACTTCTAAATTGAATTAATAAGTACTTTATTGATTTGTTATTAAATACGTCATGATTTGAAATTTATGTAAAATACTTCATTCTGGTAAAATTATATCGCACTTATGCTAAATGATTCATATATTTCAGCATGGAGCGCAAATACCAAGAAGGTTGGACTGATGATCCAGGGAGGGACAGCCAGCTGGAATATCGACTGAGCATTCTGGGTGCGGAAAAAGAAGACTCTGGCGTATACAGATGTGAGACTCCAGCAAGGCAGAGTCATCAAGTAGAGATTATTGTCGAAGGTATTTTGAAGGATGTATGTCTATGTCAGACTTACTGAGATCACAGATGGGTTTCATTGAAATAATAGGATGAGCATTCAACTAAATTGCGTACCGACATATCAGAAAAGAGTAATGGAATGTATCTCTCAGCGTATTCGAATCTAAATAACAAAATTGAGTCACTTTAATCCCCCAAAGTAAAAATTATTGGTTACTTTTGATCTCGAATTTGCAGATGTCCATTGCCCGCCACTGCCAATCCGTCGAGGTCTAGTAGCCAGCAGTCTGGGCACCATGTTGGGTACTGAGATCAAGTTCTCGTGCGCTAACGGCAACGCCCTCCTTGGAGCTCATACCCTGGTCTGCAGAGCATCTGGCAACTGGAGTGCACCATTACCTGTTTGTGAAAGTAAGTAAATACTAACGCTTAGTGACAATTATTAAAAACTTCTTCATCCTAGGCCAATGACAGATCAGTGATGACATTGATATTTTTGATGTGTATGAGCCACACTGACCACTTACCATCGTGTCCAAAGATTATTCATGTAAAGATATTTATAGTCTGTCTACTTGTTTGTTGGCTATTTGCATATAATAAACTTTGTCTATGAATATCCTAAGATCCAACATACCATTCTATGAAACGATCACTTCCAGGTGTGGAATGCGGTGAAGTAGTTCACGACACGCCATTAAAGGAAGGTGAGCGGAGGCCTCGCGTTGCTGTGGTGTCACGAGGAGTGGGAGGTCGTGCGGCCTTCTCCTGTCCTGCTGGCTGGGCTCTCAGTGGAGCCTCTGAGACCGTTTGCCTGCCTGCCGCAGACTGGGCAAGACCTTTCCCAGTCTGTAGAGGTATTCATTCTGAAACTTATCACTTAACAAGTTGTTAATTTCAGCACTAGAAGCACTTCATACAATCAGTGGCGTAACTACACTATTTTAGGCCCGTGTCGAATTCTTTGGATGAGACCCTAAGAAAAAGAGACATGAAAGAAAAGAAGAATGATCATTTAAATGATCTAAGAGAAATTATCATTGCAATAACTTACTATATTAATATTTTAGGTAATTATTTAATTTTCAAAGGAAAATAATACATTTTTAGTTTATAGTACCTGCAGCTGTTAAAGAACATTTCGCACAACAAAGTCTGCTGAGTCAGCTAGAAGTTCAGTTTGTTTCAAAAACTACCCGCTAAAAATATTCAGCTCTCAAGATATTTTAATGTTAATATTTATGGTAACAGAGGTCTCCTGCCCAGCGCTCCCTCCACCTGCCTCGGGCTACGTTCTCGGCAGAGCACCATACCGAGCTGGTGACGTCCTACAGTTCCACTGCAACCCTGAGCACACGCTCCACGGTAGACCCATCCTGGTCTGCCAGGACAGTGGGAGATGGAGTGATAAACCGCCTACTTGTGAGTTACAGCAATATTTGTTAAACTGACGTCAATAGAAATGTGATAAGTAAACCACTACTTTGGAAGACCTCATAGTAGCTTTTATCCATCATAAGTGCTAAGCATCATAAAGCAACAAGGAGCCGAAGAAGATATGTAAAAAATTAAAAGCGTTGGTGTAGGTTGTTACCTAATCTGCATTACAGGAGCGTGATGGAATATGATCCAAACCTCTTCAGCTACGAAGACAGACCATGCTTTGTGTTTGGTGTCCTTAGCCGATGGTGACATGATCATTACATCATCCAAGCAAGCCATAACTGTTCCATCACTGAGGTCGAGTCTCCACTCACAACGTGACGTCATTGTCCACGCTTGCTAACTGCGGATTTGTGGACTACATATCTCATACTCAGGAGTACAAATTTCCTCACGATGTTTTACTAGATCCTTGCGTTTGATTATATATGTACTGTATCATTTGTCCGTCATTTATTCCGTACAAAGCCGAACCCCATCGTTAGTCAGCAGTAGTTTTTCAACGATGATTGTCGCAATCATCCCCGCAGGTGCTCAGGCGTGTACGTATCCCGGGACTACGATATCGGGGAGGATGTCCTCGGTGAAGTTCTACTACAAGATCGGGGAGACGGTGTCCTTCACCTGTGAGCCGGGGTACAAGCTGAAAGGAGCTCCTATGTTGAGGTGTTTGAAGTAAGTTAAACTGCACTGCAGTGTTTTCTTGATAACTTGTAGGTCTTCCCGCCAGTCCATAAGTATTATCGTTTTAAGACATATATTTCATTGAGTATGCTCCTCATATATTTGATTTAGAACTTCTCAGGTATGTTCGTTCTAACCTCTTTCGTTGATACGCTATTTCCAATTTTATAGATACAACCAAATTATTTTTTTACCCTTTTATCCTTACTGGGTGAAACCCCTTTGAACAGAAGCTCGTAATTCCTAAGAGCCCAGTGCGCAAGTCACGTAAAGTACGCTCCCAAACGTATTCAAAACAGCATTAATTATTCATTGACGATAAAACGATGACATGCTACCTAATGAGTACTAAAAAGCTTCATTTTTATTTCAGGAACAGAAAATGGTCAAACGCAATACCTCTTTGCGCGCCAGTCGCGAACTACACCTCAGCGGACTCCCTCGCGATGTTTAACGGCGACATAGATGCCATGTTGTCAGACGCCGCCATCTTGACGACGGACATTTTGAAAATGCGCGAAACTCCCGCCATTTTGTCGCCGGAGAGTTACAAGGCTGCCGTGACGCGCGTCGCTGCCACGAGATTATTCCATAGAGCACCAATAGAGACATACAAAAATAGAATCACGAGAATCAATAGATTTATAAGGCGAGATACAGAAAGATAATTACCATAGATATTCTAGGATAAGTTCGTATGTTACCAGAATAACGCTTCAAACGGCATTATTTTTTTTCGAATCATTCTACGTATAGATAATAGAACTCTATTAATTTTTAAAATATGTATATTTAATTGTATATTTAATATTCGAACTATTTTCGTCCATTATAGATCTTAGAGATACAAGTTCGTTTTTTAAATTATTTTTTAATGTTGTGTCGTGTCTTTAAGTGTCAAAATAAAGCCAAACAGGACAATGATTGACTGAAAGTTGCAAAAATGATCTCGAAACAAATGCTCATTTATATTTTTTTTATTATTTACACCTATTAATAAAGAACTTAAAAGGATTTGATAAAATGAGACTTGACTCATAAGCGTAATTATGATTACTAGTAGGAAATTAATTAACAATATTATTCACTAATTATTAATTAAAAAATAATAAATTAATACCTCCTGTTATTTTAAACTGTTTTTCTGCATAATTGTTGAAGAATACTTAGCCCTTACGTTAACTTTGAACAATAAACGAAAATTCCTTCTCGAGCAAAGCTCTTTTGTAAAATAACTGTACTTAATTATATAATTAATATTTATTTATTTATAACGTTAGTAATTGTTTTTTGGTAATTGTAAATAAAATGCTTCGCCAAAGATAATAGTTTACTCGTATACATAACTAGTTAATTTAAATAATAAGTTAGATAACGTAAAATTAAATTATATAATAATGTAATTATTTTAAATAGGAATTCGATTGTGTAATAACATTTAAACTTTATTGTTCTAGACCATAATACCACGCACAAATATTTCGAAACTTTTTTATTCATTAACACTGAATATTTAAATAGTTCAGCCTGAATATAGCTCATACGTAGGTGTCAAAGTATTTTTAACCGTCTTCAAAAAAAAAGTTTTCTCAATTCGACTGTATATATATTTTTTTATATGTGTTCGCGGATAACTTCGTCGTTTATAAACCGATTTTAATATTTTTTTTATTGGAAAGGAGATACTTCAAGAGTTGTCCCATGATAAGGAAACCAGGATCTGATGATAATATTCTAGAGAAAATGAGTGGAGTTTTAAAAAATTTAGGGGTGACTATTGCGTTTGTTAATTTTTTTCTCCGAATTAATCGTCGGAGGCATTTGATGTCGGTTTTTTTAAATGATAAAAAAGATTTTTATTGGCATCATTACTGATGGTAGATATTAAATTAGAATAAAAAAAAAGTACTATTTGCCATACCAGTCAAATCTTTATGGTTTTAATAAAAGAATTTCGTTTGGACTTAAGAAATTAATAACTTCAAGTTTGATTTTATAATTATTATGTTATAGTATACTTACTCAATTCAAAAGTATGTATTATCTGTATTATTTAATGTACATAAAATGTATACAGCAATTATGGATGCTCCATCACACTCCATCGGTGTCTATATTCAATTTATTTGAGGATAATTATATCGTATTCTCCTTTATAGGTTGTTTAACGGATACAAATGAATTTTAGTATGTGAGACTTAAATAACCTTTATTTTTTTTGTCTATGGTCATTTAAATTTGTCACGTGTGATTAAAACTGTATTTTTGACTTCCCTACATAAAACACACATTACGATATAATTTTAATACAGAACGAAGTACTTAATTTTGTTTTTATTAAAATTTTAGAAGTATTTTTACGAAGGAATAATATCGTGTTGTATTCAAGCTGAACATATCGTGCATATCAAGCGAAATTGCATATCCTGTAATATTCAAAATTTATAAAAATCATACGATTAAATAATTATAACGTTTGCATTACATTTACCCGTATACATTTTCGTATAATAAGCTCGCAACAGACGATAGTATCTCGCTTGCCGTATCTGGTTTTCGAAACCGGATAGTATTTTTGGAATTTCAGTGTACTGAAAAAAATAAGGAATTTTTAGGTATAATAATAGAAAAATGTTTACAATATCTAAATATGTAGAGGAGGCTGTTCAGATATCTGTTTTACAAGCATACATATATGTCGGGCGATGCATCATTACTATTGTAAACAACTTTAAAAGAATTAAAAAAAAATTAATTCAAATCGTGAAATGAGCTTCCGTTTGAAGTATTTTTAGTGCGCATGATTTGGATATCTTAAAAAAATATATGTTGTGTGTTGTCAGCCGACGGCCACCCTAACCATCAGGCATGCTTTTAACTCAGCCTTAGGCTATAAAAAAGTTAACACGTTATCTGACAGCTGCGACGGACTAACATTTCGTGTGTCAATAATTTTAAAACCAGCATCGCCTTGTATAATTCAGTGATAAGTATGAATATTCTCGATGAAAAAATTCTCGACGTACTTAACCCTCATGTAATATTAGCGTCCGGGATCCGGTTTGCCGGATACTACCGTCTGATGCGCCTTTTAACTTGTCCTCTACAAAATTAAAAAATAAAATGATCCATCATATAAATTTTGTTTTTATTTGTTAATAAAATATTTTTTTTTCAGTAATAAAACCTTTCTACTAACTTGGCTGATTGTGGCTTATACTGTAAAATAAAAATAGAATGGAAATAATATTATTTTCCTTTATTATCTTGATCGTTGCAATATCTCTTGCGCTTTATCAAGATTTTTAAACATTTGCAACAATGAAGTCCGTTTTTCTCATCCGTTCAAATTTTATGCACAATTTTATATGAAGGTGATAGCTGTGTTATTTTTACAAAACTCGCGTATTATATAGACATAATAATATGATTTTTCAATGTCACGATACGCAAGTTTTAACATGTAAAAATAAAAATCAGCTTTTAAAGTATTACTTTGCCACAAAAATTGTTTACAGCATTTGTACCGATGACAAAAAACGGACATTTAAAGATATTTAACTTTTAAAATGGGTTTAAAAGAAAAGAAGGTATTTACAAACATAACATTACAGTTAAAAATACTCGTATATATCTTAAATAATTATAAAAAATTAATACGTTTGGAGTTATGGGACCAACTAAGGGAAAATTTTATTCTTTTTTAGTCGCAAGCTTGCTTACACTGTACCTTGTTTTATTTGGTGAAGCCACGCGGCCATTGTTTATTTTTTTAAATTGTATAAGCAAGCGAAGATTTTAAACTATACTCGTCGTCGGTCGTACATTATTCTATGCAGACTGAACTGCCGGACCATGATACATGCAACTGGGTAAATATTGGCGCGAAAAACATAATAACTACGAAACATAGAATAATGAGCCATTTTTAAGCAGAATACAGACTATGACGGACCTAGATGGATAACAGTCCTTACTTCAAATAAACAAAAATCTTACTTTTCTTAAATAATAAAATAAATCTTAAAATCTGTGAGGATGTGGATAGATTAAAAGATAAATAGATCTTGTGGTGTATTCAATATAAGAAGGACGGACAATATAAGAGAATGGATTTATTGCTTTCAGTCGCGTAACTGTAGGGTAGGGTGAAAATAAATTTGTTTTTAATCTACCCACGAAACATACACAACATTATCTTCCCTTAAAAGTAATTTGTAAAGCTATGATTACAAAAATAACATAAAACTCGAACCAATAGGCTAGGAACTTGTAACAATATGATCAGGGATAACTTATTCAAGTCATGCCTTTCGAACTTAGGTACTTAACTCAATACTAATACAATACAGAGTTAAATAGAAAATACAACCCACTGCCGTAACATTATCCTGTAAAATAATACAATCATTTAAGTACAAGTTACTAATTATTTCTATGTGTTTTAGGCCGTAACATAACTTTACAAGGTTCGATGTTCATACGACAATTATTTGAAGGTGAATACTCGCTTGTACGATCAGCTCTGCTCGACAAGCTATCAGAAGGTGAAGCTAAATTTGAATTACATGGTGACATGGATGTGGCTTACTATATGTCACTGGTCCTGACCGTCCTAGCACTATTCTCTCCTTCCATTTCACATCCTTAGTATTATAGTTGCGTACGAGGACCGGGTCGCCCTCAGCTAACTGCCGCGGCCGCGCGCCGCGTGCGTCATGCGTCTCGACATGGGCACGCCGAGCCGCACTGACTATCTCACTCGCGTCGGGCCGTAACAAATTTGACCTACTTCGTAATCTACGCCCTAATAACGCGACAGAAGGTTCTTTTTGCGTCGTGCAGTGCTCCGTATTTCTGTAGGTGAATAAAAATTGACACAAAGCCCTGTCAAAATCTACGTTTTCCGTAGCCTTCTTTAATACACGTTTAATAGTGCGCACGGCATTCTCGGCGGCTCCGTTACTAGAAGGATGATAAGGAGCTACTAAAATACGTTTTATGCTTTTTGTTTAAATACGATTGATATTCGGAAGAACTAAAGGGCGGGCCGTTATAACTTACTATTTATTTGGGCAAACCAAATCTAGCAAAAATTTTCTGAAAAGAAGAAATGACCGCTATTGCGCTAGTGCTCGATACGTTTTCTACCTCTAACCATTTCGAATGGGCGTCTGGTCTATATGGTCCCAGGAAATTGATGTTCAGTCGCACCCAGGGCTCCGACGGCCAGCACCACGGATGCAGCGGCGCCGGCGGCGGCGCGTCGCGTTGTGAGACACGCACGGCACTCGCGGCATATGCGTTTTATATCCGCGTCGATACCTTCCCACCAAACGTAATTTCGAGCTAGTTGCTTCATTTTAACGACTCCAATATGCCCGCTATGCAACTCATCTAACACAACTGCACGAAGACTGAGAGGTATTACTATGCGGTAGCCCCACACTAAACAATTATTGTCTATAAACAGGTTTTCCTTTCGATTAAAGAAAGAAAATGTAACTGAGTGGCCGGTGATCGCTCCGCAAGACGAAACGCCTTCCATACAAATATTGGTGATGCCTCGAAACTCCAAAAACAATGGCCAAGGCCTCCTTGTCTATTTGTGAATAGTTACACTCGGAGGCCGTGAGCGTGCGAGACGCGCAGCTGACGGCCCGCTCGGAACCGTCCTGATGCCGCTGCAGCAGCACGGCGCCCAGCCCGTACGCACTGCTGTCCACAGCCAGTATTAAAGGCAAGCTGGCGTCGTAGTGGGCCAATACCGGGCCACTACTAAGAAATTTTTTTACTTTGTTAAACGCCAGTTTACAATGTTCGTTCCAAACCCACTTAACACCCTTTTTAAACAGACAATAGAGAGGCTTGAGCGTGTTATATTAGGACAAAACTTAGCATAGAAATTAACTAAACCTAAAAAACTTTTTAGCTCAGTTGTGTTCGTGGGAGTCGGGACTGCGAGAATAGCTTCCACTTCTTTTTTATCGGTGTGTAACCCGTCTTTGTCTATACGATATCCCAAATAAGTTACGCTATTCTTGAGAAACTCGCATTTAGAAAAATTTACGCGCAGTCCTGCTTCTCGCAACCGACATAATACCGCTCTTAAATTATTTAAATGTGTGTTTTTATCTTTACCGGTCACACAAATATCATCCTGGAAAGCGACCGTCGACGGCAATCCACTTAAACTTTCTTCGATCAACTTTTCAAAATATTCAGGCACACACATTTAATACCAAACGGTACACGTTTATATACGAAAGTCCCGACGTGAGTCGTGATCGCCGTCATCGGTTGCGAATCCTCGGCTAGAAGTACCTGCTGGTGGGCATGGGACAAATCTAATTTAGAAAACTGTTCACATCCCGCTAGAGTGGCAAAAATATCTTCGATACGTGGCAATGGATAATGAAAGTCTTTTAATAACGGATTAATCGTAATCTTGTAATCACCACAGATGCGAATGTCACCATTTTTTTTAACAATAGGCACTATCGGAGTACCGAAGTCGGAACCGCTCGACCTCATATATGACGTCATCGCGCTGCAGCCGCTCCAGCTCGCGCTCGACGGGCCCGCGCAGCGCTAGCGGTAGCGGCCGCGCTTTCACGAACACCGGCGTCGCGCCCGCCACTAGATGTAAACTCATGCGCGTTTTAAAACTGCCCAGCCCGCCAGCAAATATCTCCGGAAATTCATTACATAATTTTAGGACACTGTTATCTAGACCAGGTTCTACTATATTATGACAAGCGGTTTCATTAAAATTAATTTTTAATTGTCTAATCCAAGTCCGACCCATCAATGGCGGACCGCCGTTTTCGATTACAAATAATTCTAATTTATTAGAAAACGAGTCCAACGAAACTGTAACTAAAATATAGCCCAACGGTTTGATTACTCCGCCCGTATATGATTTTAATTTTAAAGATTTACTCACGATCTGTTCA
>DWJZ01001906.1:0-21310 GCA_018249125.1 Asbolis capucinus
ATTAATGAGGTAAGATTGTATTGGACTAAGTTATCAAATGATCACATTGATGGTAATTTAATAGGACAGGCCAAACAATGGGACGCGACATAATATGTTGTTATGCAATGCGACACAAAGTCCTAAATAATTTAATGGCAAATCTTACCTCATTAATCATTCTTTTGGAAAAAATGGCATGCACAAGTTGATACAGAAACATTCGCCATTCCTGGCCTGGGACAACGCCAATACATATAGACCACCTCCACCATTAATAAGACCCGGAGAACAATTATCTGTCACATTAATGCATATGGTACCGGATGAGATCCCTCGCTTACTAGTATTACTACCGCTGTACATAGTAGTTAAAAATTAATAAAAACCATTCGTTGATATTTCCTTTTATTACATCGTGAAAAACATTCAACAAAAACAACGGAAACATTCGGGTTGTGCCTTTTTTCTGATTATTTATTCGTTTCACTCGAAACCGGAGTATTCTTGTGAATCATTCCACCATGAATATCATGAATAAACTAAATGACATATTTTCAGACAGCATCTGGTAAATAGTCGCGAGATTTTCCCCGCCTTTGTGAACATTGTAAAATGACCTGCGGAAATATGAAGCGAGAAATGTGCTTGCTTATTAAAATTGCAATGTGATGTGTATGTTTGTAGATGTTGCGAAAATATTATTTTATTTGGTTCCTCTGGTGCGAGCGCTTGTACTTCGTTCTTGCTTAGACTTGTAAAAGGTTTATAGGAATTTACCTTACAGATTTTACTTTTACACCTTTAGCGGGTCCATTTTCACAGATTGTACTTTCTGTGCTTCTACAATGCGAAAGTAACACATATCTATCTGTTACGCACATCATCACTATACCGATTTTGATTAAAATTGATGTAAAGATACACCGGGACTTGAAATGAACATAGGCTACTTTTAATAGCAATAAAAGTCTTGAGTCTCTCATTTTTTCCCTTTAAGAGCCGAATTTCTATATTACATCTTTACCAGAGTCCATTACTATAGAAATTATAAAAATAGTGCGTAAAGTGATAATTCAGTGCTCATTATTATTTCCCTGAAGTTCAGAATAGTAAGTCATTTGAAGGGTTGTTAAAAGCATCCATACAAACGTATGTTTATATATATATCTTCCACCCTGATTTAATCCGCATTGGATCAGCGTGGTGGAGAAGACTCCTCCTCCTTAGTGGCCAGAAGAAACCCTAGCTTAGTTAGTAGGGGGCCGTAATTGAGTTAAATCTCAACCCTATACACTTGTATAGACCTACAATATATGGACGCACTTCTCTATAAAAACCAGTCGAGACTTGAACAATGCAATTAAACTGCGCGCGGCAGTTGAGCACGCCAAGTCCTGTTCCAAATACAGAAGTGGTCCGTTCACACGAGGCTGGTGTTAATATTTGATGGTGACGTCACGGGAGCAGCGACCTGCCGCGCAGCCTGCATCGATCCCAGTTGCATCGCGCTTCCGGGACGGGCCACGCAACACGCCGACACCACCCGACTGTATTACCCGACCGAATTGAATAGTCTCTGAGATTCTGAGTGGACTTTTCGTAGGTTACGAGACTTATAATTGACGAGTTTTGGATTGTCCGACCGAATTAGTTGGAATCTTAATCTTTATAAAGTGCGCTTTAGTAAAGTCATTTAAGTAAATAAGTTAGTAGGACGTTCCGATTTTTTAATATTTTGGATGTCGTATTGCAAACGTGCTGTAATGTGAAGAACACAATAATTGCAACAAGTGATTATAAAATCATATACAATAGAGCGGGATGAACGCTCTCGGCTCCAATACATTGCTGTGTTAACCTCACTTCGGTCGCAAATCCCATTGTTATCGTCTTGCTTTTGTAGTATAACGATGTATGCATAAAAGACGATCCTATTTTTAAATTATGTAATTAGAAGCTTAAGAAAGTATTCGAATCTATACAATTATAAAACTCAAACTGCATCTTTACTATACATTGAATATTTTTTCAAAATTTTGATGAGGCCCTCTCATCACTCACTTTAGAGGGATGGAGCACGAAAATATATTTTTGGAATTATTGTCTGTCTGAACGCGCATCACGTCAGGTTTTCATGCGGACACATTTCGATGAAACTTTCTAAAGTTTTCAATTATGTCCCCGATAAACATTTAGGATATCTTTTATTCCGCATGATTCCCGGGTTTGCTTGGAATAGGAGAAAAAAAAATTATGGGAATTTTCTTAAATATTAAGCGATTAGCCTAAATTGTGCAATAAGCATGTCTCATTTCAGCTAATGGAATATGTGTTTCTCAGTTATTTGATATTTTGTTATGGAAAGAAAAAAAAAGGCAAAATAATGTGAATATTTTGAAATTTTCGATACAACCTCCTGCGTGATACATGTATGTGTTTACCTTGAATTAGAAATTTGCTTATCCTTAATATAATACCTTCAATATAAATTCAGCGTTTCTTTAATTTCATCCTATAAAGGATATAAAAGGGGGGTGAAAGTTTGTACTATAATACCTCTTAATGTATGTAGTATTTATTTTTGGAGTGACTTTAAATCTCGGGAAATATTTTTAAATTTAGGACACTTTTCATCCCTAATTATAACAGGGTGCCCTTGGGATATGGGATGAAAGTTTGTATGAGATTCTTGGTCCACTGATAATAAAAAACAATGTACGTGTGTAAGCAAAGCTGCGGGTACAGTTAGTATGTGAATATTTCTTCTAAGAGTGTGTAACGGAGTTAGGCACAGGCGTCTTACTGGCGCGCCAGCCTATCTGCCGCTGTCTAGTACTGCGACACAAAAGCATGTTTGATTGCATAACGGCGATAAACTCCATGAAAAGATGTGTTTAACAAGATTGCCATATTTTGCACAAAGCGAAGGACATATGTTTACAATTTATGTAAAGTTATTGAAAGTGGTCTTTAAGAAAAAATAAGCCTGAGAACCTGTGCTCTATATTGTTCAAATAAATAATGATTGGAGCATTAAGATTCATATGTAAACGAAGTTTCAGCTAGAATTATTTCAAATTCTAGCCAGTTTTCTGAAGTCGACTCCCGTACAGCCGTTATTTACGCACAGAACAAACAAACATTTCACAAAACCAATTACACCACTTTGCTTGTGCGTGCGATATTTGCTCCGATTCTTCCAACAAAATGATTCTTATTTAGTGAAACATACTTTTTCTGTGTCTCGTACTTGGTGGAATTTACAGAAGTATTAGTAGAATAGTTTTTCAATGAGTTTCTGATTAGTGCTTAATTTTCTTCAATGGCGTATAGGAACTGGAATATATTGACATTTAACAATACTTTTGTTAATTCTCGGTTGCCTTACAGAACTTCTCCATTTTGTAGTTCGTCGATAACAATTACTTAATTTTTATAGTCCTGAAGTTAAAGCAGCTTCGAGTAGCTGTCTTCATACATAAAACATCTACAGGTTTTGACTTCCAATATATTATTAAGTTTAAAGTGACTACATCGAAACATTTTAAATACTAGATACTAGATAGTATGCGAAATAATGCGAGATGTTTTCAATTCAATCTATATTAATAATAAAACTGTGACGGGGTCAATTCTGCACATTAAATATTTTTTCAAAGTTTTGATGCAGGGAGGCTTTGCTATCGATATAGAAACCAAAACATTTTTTTTGGATTTATGGTCTGTTTGTCTGTTAGAGCGTCACGCATATTTAGATGAAACTATGCCAAGTCGTAGTTTAAAACCCGAAAATGGTTATAGAATATGTTTTATCCCAGGAAATGGCTTAAGTTACTACAGGATAACAGGTTAAAATAAGTATGGCATCTTCGAAACCAATGGACTGATTTGGGTGAAATTGTGCATGTTTGTGTTTATATAAGAACTTATTTTACTTATTTACTTTTTATCCCAGAAAACTGCTTTGTTCCCGTGAGATTTTAATTTGTATGGCAACTCTGAAACCACTGGACAACTCTTCTTCCGAAGCGAAGCGAGGGTAATTTCTTGTGTAAAATTAGATGTATTTTACGAAAATAAAGATAAATAATAAGAAAAAAAAGAAAATAGAAATGAATGAATGAGTTGTGAGTTTAAGTTTTTGATTTTTAATTTTAATGTCGAAAAAGAAACTAAAATGACTAAATAAGTTCCAAGAATACAAGTCGTGTTATGAAATACAGCAATGTGTTTGAACCAAACCTTCAAAAGGTACAAGAATACAAGTCGTGTTATGAAATACAGCAATGTGTTTGAACCGAACCTTCAATAGGTACAAGAATACAAGTTGTGTTATGAATTACAGCAATGTGTTTGAACCGAACCTTCAATAGGTACATAAGCGTGCCGACCTATATATACGTGCTCATTCACAGTTTGTTAAGGTATATAATATTTTATTACTACACCTAATTCAGCTTGTGCCAGCTTCAATAGAAATAATTTCGTGTATTGAACCAATTACTTTACACAACATGTTATTTGTTGAAGGAGAATAAAGGTTATTCGCTGTAGTTACTGCTTCTATTTACCCGCCGAGCTACGTTACTAAACTTACTGTAACAATGGATACTAAATTGCAAATTATTGGTACAAAATTTTATGACAATTTGTACTTTATTGGGGCTTGAATGAAATGGTAACTTTCGATGTTAATGCTATAAACAAGTTGGTTACGTTTGATTTAATCCGATCGGATTTGTGAGAATGAAAAACTGGAAATTTTAATTTATTTTAATATATTTTCTGTTGTCTTGTAAATTATATCGTTTGGCAAAATCAAAGCAATATATTTTGTAGCTGATTGTAATAAAATACATTAAATTTTAATACGTTGTTGTCAAAACTTTGTAGCATTAAATTTATTTAATTAAAAAGCTTTTATACTGTCGAAGTAACTCTGCATTCATAAATACAGTTAATACTTACACGTTCCATAAGACAGGAAGACAGAGTTTGAGGTCGCATCCATTTTATGTAAAAGTAAACTATAATATTACAAAATTTTGTAACTGGAAGCTGCAAACGGACGCCACGAGGTTATAAATAAAACAGCGATCTAAGCCGCCTCACTCGCAGTGTTAATGGCCACGCATCGCTCGGGCGAACTACATCCGTCGCTCGCTATTATAACGTAGCTCAGGGTGTGGTGCAAGTGGCACATACTTACACTCTACCATCACCTACATTTATTTATTCATTTTATTCAAGCCCAAATATTAGACACACTAAGGTTACAGTTACGTTACATTCCAGTAGATATGTAAATACTAGTTTCCGGCTCGCGACTTCATCTGCGTAGTAGGTACAATGATGAAGACAAGGCTCTGTGTTATTCAAAATTATGATCTTCCCTGTATGCCACGATTCATTCAGATTGGGTTAGTAGTTTTTGCGTAAAGGAGTAACAATCCGTCCATTCATCCTCACGCACTTTCACATTTATAATATTAATATAATTAATTACATTTCTAATCATTTATACTATTTAATTAATACATAACATAATACATTGTGCAAAATTTTTAACGCTTGTTAGTTGTGTTAGCTTAGGTATAGCTAATAGCATAAGATGCGTTTAAATTAAATGAACATTTATTTTTTTATTTATAAAGAAAAAAAGACAACTATTAATAGCCCCCGTTAATAGTTTTTTTTCCCAAATATCTTCCAAGTAAAAATAGCGACCAGATACATGTGTTTATATATATATGTAGTTCTCTCTTACCTGCAGTAACGTTATACAAAATCACCCTGGTAAAAATCTAGGAAAAGGAAAGGGCGTTAACTTGCTTGCCTAGCCGACGTCGAAAACTATGGTCCGCCAGCAGCTCCGCCCGCGTGGAACCAAGGTTCATAAAAAAATGTCTTCTGTCATTCTCGAGACCATCAAATATCCACATAAAAAATAATGTCAATCCGTCGCTAATTTTTGACGTTAAAGACGGACAAACACACATACTTTCACATGTATACTACATCTTTATGCACATAAAAATACAGTAATTACAAATCATCTGTCCGCTCGTCGTTTGTCCCACAAGCGAGTGTCGGATGCAATACGTGCGAAGCGAGACTGCGCGGGAAATGAGTTCCAACGGCAAACAGCCCGAAGCCTGCAGCCTGCAGCCTATAGCCTGCAGCCTGCAGTAATGCGACTTTAATTCCTATCGATGTGGAACCTTTTACTGGAGAATGTTACGAGTGTAATCTTGATACGAGATAGAATCAATACTGCTCGAGTCATTGTGAACGTTTTTAAGTCATGCAGATGTTACGTTTGTAGAGCTAAAGATTCGGTTATTATTTACGACATTGTAGATGATAACCTGCTTGGGAGTAAATATCTAAGGGAGTTTATTGCCGCTTCTTCTAACACATCCTGTAGGGATTTGTTATAACTGATATAAAGGAACCCTTACACGTCGGTACGTACCTCTGCAATAGCATTGTCTGGTTTCGGCGTGATGATATACAGCCTACAGCCTTCCTCGATAAATGGGCCATCTAACACTGAACGAATTTTTCAAATCGAATCAGTAGTTCCTGGGATTAGCGCGTTCAAGCAGAAAAACAAACTTTTCAGCTTTATAATATTAGTATAAATTATTGCAATGGCTTTTCTGAATTAGTGCACCTTATCACCCAGGCCAGCTTACTAGCACTACTTTACTAGCACTAATTTATTGAATATAAAAACATACGGCATTTACAGGTAGGTTAAAACATAACTTTGATTATTAAAAATGTGCGCAAGATTCGAGTTCAGAACCTCCTCCCGTTCGTGAGATCAGCGCTCAAACCATTAGGGTCTCACTGCTAATAATGACACGCCTCTATTGCACTGGAATGCGTGTGTATGTTAACAGTAGCCACCATGTTGGTATGTGGTATGCTACCACCAACACCTGTTCCGCCCACGAACGGAACACAATTGACAATAGGTGACTAATTAAACACTTATAAACCTCCAGCAGCTGAA
Source organism: Asbolis capucinus (assembly GCA_018249125.1). Taxonomy (NCBI): domain Eukaryota; kingdom Metazoa; phylum Arthropoda; class Insecta; order Lepidoptera; family Hesperiidae; genus Asbolis; species Asbolis capucinus. The sequence goes on from DWJZ01001906.1 coordinate 7,004, forward strand.
GTGACATTCGTCCATAATGACATTCATTGCCTAGGACGCCACAATTATAGCAGGTGTATCTGAGCCTTACTAATTTTATAAATGAGAGAGTAAGTTTGTCTGTCTGTCTGTTAACATTTTTTTACATACTATAAGTGAATGCTTGTCTACAATCCCACCTGATGGTAAGTGGCGATGTAGTCTTCGATGGTAAAACGCATTAACTCAAAAGAAGCCTGTTTACTTTTGTCTTGAAAACATCAACATTATACTGGAACGGAACGCAGGAACACCGACGCTGATAACTTATTCCGATCCCTTGCGATACGCCATTTAAACCTCTTAGGAATTAACTACTGTATCGATTTTGATGAAACTTGGTACGCAAAAAAAAGTTTGAGGGGTTTAAATAGGAGATGAAAGTTCTTTATTATGAAAAATATAACCATACCTGTTTGTATCGATGCACTACGGGGGCATAGACGGTAGGGGTGAGGAAGGGGTGGGGGAGATGTACCACTGTACATCAAAATCTTATGAATGACTCTCGTCGGTAACATGTAACTACAGAATTTTAAAAACCATCGAACATAAGCATCCATATTTCCGTTTGAATTTATAAAATTAAATCATATTACTCCCTTTGCGGGGTAGAGGTCTTGTCTTTCAATAGCGGCAAGCTTTCTCGACTGAGACACGACTGATTCTGGCGGGGGGGGGGTCGGGGGTGGGGGGTCGGGGTCGGGACTGAGATAAAAGTTTAATGTATTTCTCAAAGTTAGATTCAGTTGAGAGCGAGACAGCTATATTTATCTGTTTGTTTACCAACTTGGCAGACGAGCTTCTGGTTATTCATATAATTGAGCTGTTTTGAGAGCGTGCTTTGAATTTATTTCACTGAAATTAAAATTAAGTTCGTGCTTACAGGCAAGACTTCGGTAGCATACTTAAGGTTTTCTAGTGTACTTTATTATTCTTTCACTTGAAAATACTGACACAGTAACTATGTTTAAAAACGGTCTTCTACAAGATACACTTTGGAGAGTGTGCACAGGAACTGCACGATTTAATTCCCCCATTCCCGTTCGAGCATGCAACGAGCCGATGCACGGCGGTCTCCCTTCGTCGTTGACATCCCGCCAGTACGAACGACGCGCTTCTTCTCGTCTATCATCACCCGTATCGCGAAGGACCGGATTAATTTGCCCGTGTCGGCGTTCCCGTTCGATTACGATGTAAATGTCTTCAAGTCAAGAGTGAATTTAACTAAGTGCGCTTTACCATCAAAGACTTCATCGCCACTTGCCATCAGGTGGGATCGTAGTCAAGTGCTAACTTATTTATGGTTAAAAAAAATCCAAAATAGTAGAAATCATTGTTTCATGCTACACTAAGATCTCCTTAGTCAAGAATGGTATATATGTAAATTGCGCGATAAAAAACGAAAATACTCCGAAATTTCCGGGACCTGGAGCGTATTCGAAATGGGTGCCCTTAGCTGTTGGATACATCTGTGTACTGTCATTGTTAGCGCCCTAATTAATGCATAAAGGCACAAAATTATCCGTAGCCTTAATAAGGATATCAAAATTCAGTCTAATAACAGACAGGCCGGTTGATCTAGTGGTTAATGAACCTGACTGCTACACCGAAGGTCGTCGTTCGATTCCCACCCAGGTCAAACTTTTCTGTAATGAGCAAGAATGTTTGTTCTGTGTATCTGGGTGTAATATCTATATAAGTATATGGTTAAAAGTTTATCACTTGTCTGATCACCATAATACAAGCTAACGCTTAGTTTGGGCTCAGTTGGCTGTGTTTGAATTGTTCAAAGATATTTATTATTATAATAAGAACGTAATAGCTTCTATTAGACGAAATGTAAAAAAATTCGTTCAGTTCTCTTTGTTGGCAACTTAAAGTTAGAATATGCATAAGGTGTAGGTTGGTATTTCCAAGGAGAATTATTTTAGTAAGTCCCTGGGAGCCAGCGATGTCTCGACCAGCAACGAGTTAAACTCATCTCAATGATAAGTGTCTTGTTCTTCATTCTCGTTTTAACATAAATAGATTTTTCTATCGTTAAGATAGCTGTTCTTAACTCTTTTTTCTTACTAACCAAATATTTTTAGGTAAACCGCTTTAATTGAGAATAGGCGGAGTTTAGAGACAGCGTGCGAGCGGGAAGAGGGTTGATGAGCATTGGTGGTGTTCACTGAGGAGTTCACCTCAGTGCTTGCTTACTTCAGAGGGCACGGCCCGGTAACGTGGACGGTCCCGGCTCTCATCGTTTACTCGTCTTTAATGATGACAGAAGCTTTGGAGCGACATCAGATCTTTCAATATTTGGGTCGACCAATCCCTACAACTATGAATGCAGTGAAGAGTCCATAATAAAGAGGAGCGACCTGTGCTTAGTAATGAGTTGAAACCAAACCGCTAACATATTGTTTAATATATGGGGACTGGGCAGGGGCTTTACAACAATATGTATTTTACTTACAAAATATCTTTAATGTAATTACTCATCAAAACTGTTGCAATCTTCCAAAAATATTACTACAATAACCATAGGAACGCTCCGTAGAGTAACATAAATTATTAATATTATTATTAATAATCCGCAGATCCTAAATAATCTTGTTTCCACACACACAACATCATGTAATTTCCACCAGCAGGACATGAGACATACGAGTAGTAAATACTTCTTCTCATATTCTACTATCTACTGTCACAACATGCTACATATTTATTTACATTAATAAATACAGTTTAACCACGTTTCCCTTACGGACGCAGCATGTACGAGTTGGTCTCGCTGGAGGCACATCACTATTCTATTCTCGTGCTAGAAAGTTGTGTCCAGATTCACGGTGTCGTTGAGTAATGCGGCAGAAGTTCGCCGACGTGCAATAACGACAATTGAGCTCGGGATTCCGTGGATGAAACTTATTGCTACATTATATCATAACTATGAACTGGATCTTCTCCCCTCCATCAGTCTACTATGGAACAGCGTGGTGGAATATGGCTATGACCTTTCTAGGATTAAGACTCTATAGGACTCTTTCTAATTATTAAGGGAAGCGCTCAATCTAGCTGTTGGCTCGTAGTTCGTTCTCCTGTGTTCAAAAAAAGGGAAGTTCGCTGATAATACCTTGCTCTTTAAAATTATCTACTCTCCTATCTTCTATTCGTAATCGACCATCGACATTTCAGTCGTATCTAAATAAACCAAAAATTCAAAATATGCCCAAATAAGTACAGTTGCTTTCTATTGGTTCAAGTGTTCTGCTACCGACATAATAGTTATGTAGGTCCATCGGATAATTTCTCCATAATGTAAATGAGACTTGTTAGGAGCATAGCTTTCGATGAAATTGCCTTTATTTAAAGAATATTTAGTCTGTATCTTTTTAGAGTCTGTTTTAATATCTTGAAAGTCATCCTCGGGGATGGTTTTACGCGCTTCCTCGCTCTGAAACAGGACATAAAAGATGTTCAGTGTCGACGTGCGAAATGCATTTGAATTTTAATCCTGTTTTCCTTTCTATCCATTCCACGAAGCTGTCTATCTGGTCAGGGTCTGAAAATGGCGTTGAGTGTCTCGCTGGAATTGCTTCGTGCTTCAATCTGATTCGAATCGGATTTTATTGATAGCAATCTAAAGTAGTGCTCGTAGACGTGTAAAGGACAAAAACGTAGCGGTAATTATAAAAATACAGCGGTAATTGCGGTAGCATAATACAATGGTTGAACCACATCAACATAGAACGAAATACTTGTAGCATATCGTAAGTGCCTAGGATGAAACGAAAAAGAATTGTTCTTGCAAAATTTTTCCAAACTCTAGAACTAGAACATTTCTCAACAGACGTCGGGATAGTTTTCGTATAATATTTTGCCATCGGTGTTCATTAGAGTGACTACTATGGTCATAATTATACGGTCAAAGCAATAGTTAGTGGCTTTCCAATAAACTGGACTGTGCTAGAAATTGCTCAATTTTTTATTTAACTCTAAGCAGGCATAATTAATTAGGAACCAAAAGTCCAACGCATTACGCTGGCCAAGAAAAAGTGACAGACACACTATTTTATTCTCAACGCGAAGAAGAGGCACATTCTCAATAAAAGACATCCCTCGCTGTAAAATTTTGAGGTCACGTAAACATCTGGAAAGTAGAAACATTTGAAGAATCAGCTTTTACAAAACATCTATTGAGTTTAAATATATTGGAGAATACTTTGTGAAAGTTTATCTCTAAATTAATTTTCTTCTTACTGGCAGCAAGACAGCGTTTTCGGTAGAATTTTTCATTGAATAGCAAAGTTTAGAATTTGTACCAGCTTGTAAGTATGATGGATTTTAATTTTAATGTTTATTTTGAAAATTTCTTTTCGAAACATGATACTCTTAGAGAATGGGAGATGAAGTAGATATTCAAGAAGATTGCGTCAAAATTTAGATTGTTTAACCAGTAAATCATTTGGAAAGTTGGTAGAAGTAATTGGTAACCAGTAAATCAGTTGGTGTCAGCTAAAGGCAAAAAATGTTACTCGTTTCCGAACTTCATAATGTACGAAAACTATGCAAGATTTCATGAATGCTTTCGTGCTTTGGAGAGCACGTTAACGCGTCGGTCTCGTTGTTCTCATTAGATAGCAACCGTTGAGCCACGTCGGAGGCTTTCGGGTGGCATTAAAATTTCCGACACCTGGGTTGGCCTCCAATCCCCATTGGCCCAGCGTAATTAAGTATAATCTAGGTCTCCTGAATATAAACAAAGACCCGTGCTAATCAATAGACAATCGATATGTTGAAGCCTCAAAATGACATGAAGCACATTGTTGCCAAGTTATGCGATCACTTGAGTGATGCGGAGTAAACTCCCCAGTCCACGACGATGCGATTTATGACAATCCTTCACAGTCCCACACAGTATTTTTTGCAGTGCGCGTGCTAAACGTACAGTGCTTCCTTTAGGTATGCCGGGCACTATAATGTTAGTTCTTAATAAAAGGGGAAAAATGATTTCTAGTTCAGGAGAATTCCAAATTCTTCATTACTTACAAGGAATAGAGACTCCTACCATCTGGTAGCTAGATATTACCGGTAGATTATAAAGAATAATAAATGAACAGTAGAAGCAAGAATGCCACCGATGCATTCAAATTTATCTCCAGTTTTATTGAAATGGGACGGCCGGTAATATGTGTTTTAGTGTGTAAGGATACCTTGTAACTAGCGGCCTAGAGAGATATCTTCAGAAGATTTCCCACTCTAAACAGCCTTACATTAACGAGAAGCTGATTCTGAACTGTTAACCAATTTAAATAAACAGATCTTTCTAATTTCGTATTCCGACCGCGTCATTCCGAATGAGGGTCATATTTTAGCAGTCTCGCGTGAAAAATGACCCGGTGTTACTGGCCGATACAGCATTAATTGGGCGTGAGGTCGTTTCGACCCTTCGCGAGCGGTCGTTTCGACCCCTGGCGCAAAGTTTTAACCGTTAACACTCTCTATTGGTGGAAAAATCCCGAATTTTGAACGTATCTGATCCGTTATTAATGTACTTGTAACTGCGTATGGGAAAGTTTAAAAATAAATGCCCGTTCGATACATTCGATGTACCGGCGTAAGAAGGAAACGATGGATACATTAGTGTGTGAATCTTTCCAAGTACGTACTAACCCAAAGTAATATGTAGGTAGACACTAATATACACAGAAAATTACCTAGATACGTAGGTAAATAATACGTCCTTAATAAATACACTATTACTTAATTCATTTATTGAATAAGACTTACTTATGTACATATATGAGAACATTGGTAATGTTCCCTTCCTGATTACTTTTTCTATTTGTGTCCATTTATTTTGTATCTTCTCATTTTTGTGAACCGCTTGTATTGTTCTAAGGTATACTGGAAGAGGATGTTTTCAAGCAGGTCCACCTTTAGAACCCCTTATTTCTTAGGTGCCAGTAAAGTATCAACAAATAAATAAAACGTTCTGTTTTTGAAACAATTTAACGAAACTAAATTAATTCGAAGACTAAACAATTATGTGAATGGACGTGTAGGTAGCGGAGGCGAACTGTTAATTCATTATCCTAAGAATTCAGGTTCCTTCTAGAACATGTTTACTTAATTGTCAACGTGGGTGGTGAATAAATTTAACAACCCTTTTTATACAGAAACATAATTAACTAAAGAAAACCATTAATAACATATAGTCGGTACCAATTCGATCTGGAAATGTCACCATACAAACTAGTCAAGTTTGTATGGTAAATCTGGTGATCAAATTTGCACCGAGTTAAAGATACTAAATTGTTTTTTTATTAATATTCATCGCGACTATTAATATTTACATCAATAAATTTTATATATATACGTACTATAACAAAATCATGGGTCATCTATTTAAAGTTTTAATTTCTTCTATTTATAGGTTATAATGTAAATAATAAAATCTTAACTTTTATGAAATTGATTTTGTCATTAATTTTATTGCCTTTTATTTATGTTTAAAATACTGTCTGTAAAATGTTTTAATATGTAACAGCATGTGGTGCTCCAGATCTTCAATTTTACATACCTTTAGTAAATATTCATCATAGTGAAAAACTCTTCCTATGACATTTCAATATTTTTGATAGTCTGTCTGTTCCACATTTCATAAGAAGGTACTTCATATTTTGAACATTAATTATGCATATAAGCAAGAAGTTGAAGTATTATGACAACTTCATTCACCCCATAATGTTGTCGAGTATTTAGAACTTACAAACAAACAAATAATATTATATGGTATATACAAGCTATCTCCGCAGACTGCAGGTAAGACGCTACGTAGTATAATTTTCTAGTAGGTCACACGCTTGCATCATGACGCACCCCATACCTGACAGAATTCGCTAACCTAATTATACTGAGACGTGCTAATCTTTTAAAACCAGCTTTAGTGAAGCCTTACTTTCATATTAATACCGAACTCATCTACGCGACTATAAATGCGGTAGATACGTTTTACTCTACTTATTATATATTTTATTTATATACAGTAGGTTTAAGAGGAAATAATTGCACGAGCAGATGTATTCTTGTCAAGTTTCTATGGTGGAAGTTCCAGATGGAATTTACACAAAGTATAGATAGTGGTATGAATATCAAGCAGCTGTGAGCTAGTGGTCACTGGAGGCACTGCGGGAGAAGTAATTTATGAGGCGTCGGGGAAGTTAGGCTATAGCTTAGTCACCAAGCCTTCCACCACCTGCTTTGAAGCAGTACTTTTGTATCTTTGGACAACTTAACTATTTGGTATGATCTAAACGTTATAGTCTAAACTCTAGAGCCACGTCTATACCCTAATCTGTATTGGGCTTAATTGGTGGGAACCTTGTACTAACTCTTGACACTGACAATGTTCTTCACAACAGTGTTTACAGAGCTCATTACCGACCTAATCTCGTAGAGAAATACCAAATATAAACCCTGTGTGATACGAGAGAAAGTCTATAAACTATGCTGCTATATACGATGGTTCTCGACATAAAAATTAATCCACACTGAAGTAGGACAAGCTGACATCATTTCCATATCCATCCCGCGATTACACGGTCCAGTTGCGGTGGAAACTCCGCAATTAGAGTGTCACCTAGCCATTTGACGTAGTTGGAGTGGTGGCGTGACGCTAACGAACGCCGGGGCTCGCTCTGGAGCCTTTTGATGGCATTCAAAGAGTTTTGATGGTGTTGATGTTACTGGAGCGAAGATCGCGACTTTACTATACTTTAGGGAGACTATAGACTTATGTTAGTTTTTTTGCTGTGGAGTGACGGGCTTGATGTCGTCACAAACACAAGTGAATTTTGAATACAATGAAATTCTAATTGCAGACGAGAATTTATGATTTTTTATATACCTATGGTTTGTCGCGGGAGTTACGGATGCCGCACAAATGCCTACACACTACTAACACTGACATCCCAAGAACAAACATTCATCTGTCATATTTATTTGCCCTGGCTGGAAATCTAACAGGGGACCCCTCGATTCCAAGGGTCATTAACAACTTGGGCGTAAGGTCGTACATCGACGTTAGTTAAACGTGTAGTGGTTAGTGTTCAGAATACTTCTAAGCTTAATTTAGTTGGTGAGCTGTTCGCAGGGTCATCGTTAAGCCAGTTACAACGATTGGTTGCTGTATTTAAGACTTATTTTGGTTTGTTACAGAGTGGAGGATGAGGCCTCATCTCCTGTCAATACAGTAACGTAAGTGTTCATTTGTTACTACGATTTGTTGCGCATCGAAATAGCACGGCACATGCTCTAGGCCTCTTAGGAAGCTAATCCAAGATATAATTCATTAAAAACCATACTCTGCAATATATCAAAGAATCCAACTAAAACTAACTATCTGTAAAGAGATTAAAATAAATTTGCCAAAAAAATGCTATTATATTACGACTTCTTTAATAATGATTCCCATAATTATTATGACGACGGACAGCGCTACGCATTGCAAGCGCGTCAGCTGTCAATCGAATGATTTTCTGCACGGGCGCTCCGCCGCCTATGTAGCCGAGAGGTGGGGATGGGGCGGCTCTTTTTCCGAAGTTTAATCGTAACATATCAACAATTATCGATCACAGATAATAAAAAGTTATTTCTCCATAAAAAGTTAGTTGATCCACGAAATTGATCTTCAGCGAAGAAAGTGTTTTACCTATATTCTCGAATCGTCATGTCACGTTATAAGCATTATTATTTTTCATAAAATTATTTATAAACAACCGTTCAGGCTTTCCTCCAAATACTTATGTTTCTTACTTATTATCCAGAGAAAAAAGCGGTCTCATCACGCCGCCCCAACAAAATGGAGGGGAGGAGTCCCCCCCTCCGGAAAAGGAGAGGGCAGACCAGGAGGACACGGAGAAACGTCACGCGGGACCAGTGCCGCATTCCACAGAGGGCCCCAACGACGATCTATACGCAATTCCTGTTAAATTGAGACCTAAAAAAGAGACGCTTCCACCAGGGTGGGAGAAACACGAAGGTGAGCTGCTTTGTAGATTTTACACACAACAAATGTAGACAACGCCATCTAGTATGGCAAGGGAACTCTGTGAGATATGTGATAATCTACAATAATATTATAAAGCTGAAGAGTTTGTTTGTTTGCTTGAACGCCCTAATCTCCGGAACTACTGGTCCGATTTGAAATTTTTTTTTCAGTGTTAGATAGCCCATTTATCGAAGAAGACTATAGGCTATATCATCACGCTAAGACCAGTAGGAATGGAGCACTAATGAAGAATGTTTCAATCGGGATATTTTTTTTCTATTGAGAGCTTTCGCTGCGTGCGCTGCGTAAACGGTTAAAGTTTCGCAAAAGTTATGTATGACACAACCGAAGTCGCGGATTAAAGTTAGCGTTAGCCCAAAGTAACTTTTCCACGCGGACGAAGTCGCGGGCGGAAATTAGTATAAGATTATAGTCGATACCATAGTCGTTTATTGGGTCGCATCCAGTTCGCGTTGGCTGAACTTTATTTCAACAAATACAATTCGCAAAATTCTCTACGTTCCCATTTTCCGTGCTTAGTACAATACCTGCTAGATTTTATTTTAATACATAAATCATTAAATTAAATTTTTATTTCGTACATTATTCTGTTTGTTTATTACATATTTGTCATTCTTTCGGAGATTATTTTAGAGTTATGTAAAATTTAATGTATTTAAAATTGCATATCAAAGTTTTCGTAACTTTGATTCAAGGATTTAAATAAAGAATGTCCAATTTGGAACAGAAGCTATAATTAATTTGTAATATACACCTACGCTACATAATATTCCAGATAACGACGGCCCATATTACTGGCACATAAAGAGCGGCACGATCCAGCGAGAGATCCCCAGGATGCCGCCGATTGAGGCCAGGGAGTCGAGGATCTCCATGGTGCGGGACTGCTCCAACCTGTCCGAGGTGAACAAGTATGAAGGCAACGTCATGAACACCTCCGTCACCAGGAGCACCACACACGGAGCGCTCGACCATGTCGACCAGGAGGCTGAGAGGAAACGGAAAGAGGAAGTCGCTTACAAGTAAGTTTTGAAGTTTTACAAATACCATTAGGATGTCTGCTGGAGTAAGATGGCGCCTGTATGGTACGAAATATATCAAATTATGAGCATTTTATAATTTGCAGCATTGCATTCGCGCGGTCTATACGTTTTATTTCATAATAAATTGAGTGTACAAGCAGCACTCGCTGCGGATAGTTTTATTCAGCATCCCCGAACCTCATACATTATTTTGGTCCTTGGACATATGGAGATGTTCTCTTCCTCAGTAGCTTTTGCTAACACTCTTCCCGGAGCAGTATATTGTAGGTGCATCTGGAGTCTGTTAATATCATTATTGACTCTGTTTACGTCAACGATCTTCTTCTGAATGAGCGTGCCTGTCTTTTGATCTTAACGTTACATACAGCAAGTTAGTTTTATTCTATGACTGGTACGCGGAAGGTTAAGTACGCCCGTCTCCCTGATTCTTTGAGTTTTCTTTCCTGATTTAAGAAGCGGGTTTTATCAAATCTTGCCAACGCTTGACGTCTTGTTGACACTCGCTGTAGTAATTCCCATATGCCGCGCTGAGCACTTACCATGAGGTGACCTGTTTTCTCGTTTGACTGTGTACAAAAAAACTGCAAACTTTTTTCATGTTCTCCATTCCAGACGACGTAGCTTCCCCGCACGGCCTGAACCAGACAACGGGCGTGCAGTTCGCTTCTTCGTCCGCTCCCTCGGCTGGGTGGAGATATCAGAGGCCGACCTCACGCCGGAGCGCTCCAGCCGCGCAGTCAACAAGTGTATCGTTGACCTCAGCTTAGGACGCAATGACTTGCTTGACCAAGTTGGTCGTTGGGGGGACGTGAGTAAAATTATGTACATACTAATATTACATTTTTGTGTTCTGTTCAGTGTATTTCACCTTTTAGTTCTACAGTTCTGTTTATTTCCCTCTTATACTTCACGTCGAACAACCCGGATAGGAAAAGGTTACAAAAGTCAAAGCAAGAGCAAGAGCAGTGGTCATTTGCTTCAGGGAAGAAAAACATCGTGAGGAAACCTGTAGGGGCTTCTGAGAGTTACCAATAAAGTTCTTAAGGCTGTGAAGTCTACCAGCCCACACTAGGCCAGCCTGGGGGGACAGTTAAGGGTTGCAATGATGAAGGTAGTACATTGTATATGTTATCCAGGGCAAGGATCTGTTCATGGACCTGGACGACGGCGCCCTGAAGCTAATTGACCCGGAGAGTCTGAACACGCTTCACACGCAGCCTATACACACCATCCGGGTGTGGGGCGTCGGCCGGGACAACGGACGGTATGTGCGCATTATTATACCTACTAATTTCAGCGTATTTTATAATCGCATAGTAATTTATATCAGTCACTTTAACCGCACAGTGTCGTTAATGGTAACTTAAATCGTTCTTTAGTAATCTATATATAAAGTATACTAAGGAGGTTTTAAGCAACAATTACCGCCTGCGTGCTGTTCTATTTTAATAACTAGACATTTTGGTGTAAGAATTATATAATATTATTGATGTGATGGTAGGTATCTAGCAAATATAGTACAGATATAAAATATTCTAAAGATTTCTCCACATTTTATCACACTCTCCCACTTCCAACTTTATTTAATGTCAAATGTAATTTAATGTAGTAATGATTTCCTGTATTTTTTACTATGTACTCACAGTTTGTTGTATGCATGCTTGCTTGGAGCAGTGAAAGGTATGTTAATTTGAATGATGTCAAGTATGTAGGGAGGCATTAGGCCGTGTTCATTCATACTTGGTTATTATCAATGATTCACAACTTTTTTAAAGTATTCGTTCATGTTATCTACTACGCATATATTAAGCTGTACATAAATTTCATGAATAAATACGTAAAGTTAATTTTTTTTTTCGATAAGAGGTACATTTTGCTTTATTGCATCTTTAATATCTCTGTCCCATATTGGAGTCCTAAAGAAATGTTTGAAATGCATTGAAAGGCTCAAATGTTGATTATATAGTGTGACATTCTAATGTTCCCAGGCATACATAATTACACATGCTAATAGTGTAACTCTGGGAGACTCGACTCACTATAAAATTATATTAAACGATATAAGTCTATTCTGCCATAGCACATTGGCTGGGAATGAATGTAGATCAGTTTTCAAACACGACTCTTGAGGTTGCATCTTAAATTCATCACAGTTTAGTCAAATAAATTTCATTCTTACTGCCGCTCTAGGAGACGTTAACGGTTACTTATATCGCTCCTACATATAGACTGTACAGGTTCTGTCCAGGACTGAGTGCAACAGTAAGACATCGATTTTATAACACTGTGCTAAAAATAATCATGTACCTACTTATCTACAACAATTAGTAGCTACCCCAAGCATGTTTGATTAGCGTCGCAACATGGCACCCCTCGATAGTTCCGCTAAAGTGAAAGTCAGTATAACGGGCGGCAGGGACTTCGCGTACGTGGCCCGCGACCGCGCCACCCGCAAGCACATGTGCCACGTGTTCCGCTGCGAGGCGCCCGCGCGCTCCATCGCCAACGCGCTGCGCGACATCTGCAAGCGGATCATGATCGAGCGCTCGCTGCAGCCGCCGCCGCGCCCCACCGACCTGCCCGCCGCCAGGAGGCCGAGACCGCTCTCCGGTACGACTTGGCTATTTTACTGTTTTTACAAATTCAAATTAGATCTTTAACTTAATTATACTAAGTTAACGCAATAAAACAAGATACGTATGTTCTTCAAGAGCAGGGCATTAACGGCTGCGACACAGTCTTAACTATTGTGAACGTTTATCATTATTACAATATGATATACTTTATATGTGCAATAAATCTTAACAACATAGTAATTAGAGTACATTTTGTCCGATATGTTCCAGGAGCATCGTTCCCGACGCCGATGGAGGAGCCGCGGAAGACGGTCCGCGCGCGCTACCTGGGCAGCGCGACGGTGCCGCGCGCCACCGGCATGGCGGTGCTCAACGACGCGCTCGACCGACTGGCGGCCGCGCGCGCGCCCTCCGCCTGGCGCCCCGTCGCCGTCGCCGTGGCGCCCTCCATGATCACCATTACTGAGGAGGGGGTCTGTACCAACGTTTAGTTCAAATCATACAAAAATCAGAAAACATTTTTTTTGTTTTTATCATTTTTTAATTTTAGTGTGATTAGATACAATCTGTGTCGAACAAGGTAATATAATTCCCGGCACTTCGAACTTTTTAAGTCAAATTTCTTTTTGTCTTTTTAAGAGGTGGTGGTTTTTTAAGTAATTTATTTGAGTTATTATACTTTCTGATATTAAGAAAAGGCAGTTCTTTGTTTAAAATTAAACTAAAGTTTCGCAAAAAAAAAATATGTGAGTATTGCCCGCTGTCACATTGTTGAAGTAACGCTATTCAACTAAAAAATCTGTTATATACTGCAAATGATCAAAAACTGGATTATAGATAAGTTTAACGATTTGTCTTTTGTGCAGGAGTCAACCCCACTGGTGGAGTGCCGTGTGCGCTACCTGTCGTTCCTGGGCATCGGGCGCGACGTGCGACGCTGCGCGTTCATCGTGCACACGCCGCAGGACCAGTTCGTGGCGCACGCCTTCCACGCCGAGCCCTCCTCCGGCGCACTCTGCAAGACCATCGAGGCTGCTTGCAAGGTCAGCCCAGCCTCTCGCACAGTTACTAATACCAGAGTCATCACCAACACGTACTGTCATTTTCTAACCCGCATTCGATGCAGAATGAGGCTTGTGGCGGCGAAGTCAAGTGATATGTTTTTAAATTAAACCTATTAATAGTAGTTATAAACTTGTTTAGTGTCTCCTTGTGTCGATCCTATGAGATGAGCAGAGTTAAGTGGTGGGCGCGGTTGGGGAGAGGATGTGAGTTCGTTTATGTAAGAAATTTTTTTGAACTCTTTCCAGCTTCGAAGAGTATTAAAAACCATCGAGCTCGGTTGTCATCGTCAGATGGGAGACCGTTGAGTCTTACGAAATTGTTCTTGGAACGGCTTAAAAAGTCAGATATTCGTTTTAACTGGTAGGAAAACGTAGCGTGTGGTCTGACGTAACAGTAAGGAGACATCCATCCTCAGTTATAATGGGTTTAATTAAGACTTGAAATGAAATACATATATTTATTTGTAGTAATGTAGTTGCTTAAAATAAGAGGTACATAATAATGATTCTAGTTTCTTTTTTCACGTTTGCCATATGTAACGGAA
>DWJZ01001907.1:0-21308 GCA_018249125.1 Asbolis capucinus
ATGTATTTAAAAGTATATATGTATGTTTATCAGTTATCTGATCACCATAGCACAAGCTAACGCTTAATTTGGGGTCACATGGCCGTGTGTGAATTGTCCAAAAAATATTTAAATATTTATTTATTTTATTTATTTGTAAATTCATAAGAGGTCTTAATTGCAAAGGTAAAAAAACAAACCAATTTTATTTAAAAGGTATTAAGTGTCATATATGTACCTACTCTGTGTTCAGTCTGCCTAACCTATGTCTTGTCTATGTCTTCCGCTTCTTCCGTTATTAAAGTGAACTGGTGAAGTGGACGGCCGTCGTCGTATTATTTAATCCTGGTTATAATAAATACAAAGTATACCTCGAGACGAACCTATGCCACATTAAGATATTCTTTATGTTCTTTGGCTGGTCTCGGATCTCCTCCCTCAAGGTAAGGGGTGTAGGGTTTTCTCACGATGTTTCCCTTCACCGTAGTAAGTGATAATGAACTTTTAATACGCACAGGATTCGAATCCAGCACGTTTGAAAGACGTTAAGGTGTCATGACTGGCCTATTGGTCTAATTGTTGAAGAACCTGACTGCTGGGTGGTCGTGATCAAACTTTTCTGTGTTGGACTGGAATGTTTGTGTTGTTTGTGTGTCTGGGTGTTAATATCTATATAAGTATTTGATTTGAAATAAATATATATGTTATGTTTATCAGTTGTCTGATCGACTAAGCATCAGCTGACACTTTGTTTGGGGCAGATCTGTGTAAATTGTCCAAATATATTTATAATATCTCTGCTGTCAAGGCGAAACTACAAGTGTACCAACATAACGTTAAAAATATAAGAATTCGCGAGCAACATTTAAAATAGATACGGCAACACTCACGACAAGAGTCACATTTCAAACTGGCAGATCAAAGCATCTATCGAAGAACATTACGTACGAGAGTAAACGATAAACAAAGCTTCCCAAAAAGCATACCCCAAAATGGCAAAATGGCAAAACATTTTTGACTAATAGTCCTTTTAGTGCAATTCGGCAACGCGCCCGCTCGAATGGGTACGGCGAAAATTTAGAAGATACCGACGTGCACGGGATTTTGGCACCTTACTCGTTTAAATAAAGATTAAAATACCGTAACAAGATGCTAACACTGTAAAGATAGAGGCGAGTTAGTGCTCGAACTGATTTGAGTTAGTTGATAATAATATAAACGATTTGTTGATAATGTTAAATTGATTGGCGTCATAAAGTGATTGAACTGTGAGTAATTGACGCTAGAAACGTGGTAAAGTACAGTTTAGTTTTTTATGCCATTAATATGTTCAAGTCATGAACTATACATCTTCACAAACATTATAAATACGAAACCAATGTGCCTGTCTATAAAGTAAGCCCCTGACCCGACTTTGATTAGTACAGAGATAGACCAGAACATAAAATAACAAGTTACTCTCTATCACACAAAAGATTTGAAGGGGTTGAATTAGCAGGAGATATTTTGTGTGTAAGTTTATCTTCGAATAAAGAACCATAAAACTTGGTATCTATACAAATATAGTCATGGGAAGAGATGAGAAGATATATTTGGAGAGACATGATACCTCTGTAATATTTTATACTGTGGCAGTGCAGCTATGTCAGTGTTTATCCGCCAGGTGGCGCTAGTTGCGCAGCGGGTCCGTCGTCAACTCGATTACCGATTCGTCCGCTGTTTACCGGTCGGCACGCGGCACCCGAGCGGTCAATTTGCTACTTTATGCTGCAAGTTTAACGGTTGGATTGGAGCCTAAACACACTCAGTACTCATGACCGGTTTCTGTAAGAAGTGTACATTTGCGTTGAGACGAGGAGATCATCGTTTCTTTGTCTCTGTATCACGCCCCAATCCTGAAACGGTAGTACAATAAAATATTTTTACGTTTATAAAATATTAAAAATACCTACAGGAAATAAATGATATCAGTTTGAGTTTTGTTACGGATTTTCTTGTTTATAACAAGTTCCTAGCATAACCGCGATACATAGGCGCCATCTACTGTAATATATTATAACTACATCTAATTGGTGCCATTGCTAAAACTCAGGGCCAACTACTAAGCACAAAACTCTCTTTATAACTGAAGGGAACTAAAGCGAATGCTTCAACAGCTAAAGCATCCGCTTTAGTTCTACCACCCTGCTCCACTACAAATTGGTTCTAGAGGTTGGGTAAGGTCAGCTATTGTGTCACTCAAAAGGCCCTAACGTGGCATAGCGATTGCTAAGAAACGATGAGAGCCAGCCTGAACGGCATCGGCTGAAGTTATATGAGTGTTAACTTCCAGTTGTTAACAAAGTTTTTCAATAGTAATTTTTCCACAAATATCCTATGAGCTCAGAACACCAGATTCGATTGATGCAGCTCGATGTCATGGAACTTAGTCCAAGTCGCCAACACTCAACAATAGCAGACGAGACTATTTTACCCGCTAAATCTAGACATTAAAACGCCGTAACGACCCGAGGGGCACTCACAGTCCCGGCATTTATTTACCTTCCCGGCTCCGTGTTTGCAGCACCTTTTGTCGACCAACTTCTGGATTCAATAGAAGTTAGCCTGCACTCGAGAATCCTCGGATATTTTTATCCCGAGTCCGTATACAAATAGTTGAGGCGACTTGCGGATCATTAGACGTCTGTTGGCGGATCTTTAAATCTTCGATAGTTCCTGCCGTAGCTTCGTTTCGGTGAAGCTTAATGCTGTAGACCGATTTTATGTCATTTTTTTATTTATCAACTGGTTTGAATAAAACAAAGTTTTAATGTTATAAAGAATACTAGAATGCGGTAAAAAAACCGCAATAAAATCAGGTTAGCCTTTTCTGAGATAAACGCGCCCAAACGCACAGACCAATACAGTTTTATTATTAGATATGATGATGATGGATCACCATCACACCACCATCACCGTGGTTCTGAAACTGCCAGATTGACTGGTGCACCTGTTAATCAGTTGGGTTTATAGTTATCAGTACAGGTACTGTGTCACTACTGGGCTCGGCTTTTCAGTCACAATGTGAGAAGGACAGGCCATAGTCTGCCACGCTGGCAGAGGTGGTTTTAAATAGTGCATTATTTATATAACTGGCGGATTCTCGCACATACCTGCGACGATCAAAATACATAGAAACTAATACTTATTGTCACCGTTATTATTAATAACGAAATAATCCTTGAAATAAAATATATTTATTTGTAGAAATATGGTTTCAAATTTGTTCAATAAACCTACCTACCGTCTGTTGTATTCAATTAAACATTTTAAATAGCTACTTATTATCGTATATCAAATTTCAAATAGTTATTTGTATCATTTATTAATACAAATTCCAAATTTTAAATAAACTTACAATTCCAAATACAAATAATTTAAACGAATTTTTCAATAAATATGAATAACTGTATTTGCTCTGCTTGGGATAAATCATATAACTTAAGCAAGCCATTTTTTTGACAAATTCGATATCCTGGAAAATTTACTTACTTGCCTGACTCATAAATTATTAAAGAACTATAGAATTTTCAAAATTGGTCCAAAAGTTTTGAGTTTGTCCTACGTCATGTAAATGTAATCTGTGCGCGCCGCACAACAATTACATACCAGTCGCATGTGGCCCGCGGGCCGCGCGTTGCTGACCCCTGCCTTAAAAACACCTAACCAAAATTAATAAATTCAAAACGAACGTGCAGTCTGTAATGAATGTCATATATTTACTTAACTCAACCAAAACGTAATAAATAGCCTCGTTTAAATAGCCGTACGTAGGTCGGTGGTCGACAGCGCAGTGGCGCGGGGGGTCGCCGCCCCAACACTGTTTGTACAGTTTGCTATCGTCAATTATGAGCGTGACGAATAACGAATAAACGTGCATATGAAATATTAATTTGTCAGTACTGGTTTGAACGCGACTAGCAACTTTACTGACGCTGAAGAAACAAATCAAATCCTTGTTATTATTAATGCACTAGTGGCTCTGTCCGTCTGTTACTTTTTCACACCCACACTACTGAATCGATTTTGATGAAAGTTGGTACAGAGATAGAAAATCAATAACATAAGCTACTTTTTATCGCGAATAAGGGTTTAAAGAGGTTGAAAAAGGGAATGAAATTTTATACAATGATAATAATTGTATACAAATATACTTAAAAATAGATTTTAATTAACGTAACAAATAGATCTAATAACTAAACTGAAATTGATAAAATCCAATAAATAGTAAACACGAAACGTTAACTGGTGACAAACGCTCGACCACATAAAAATAGAAAGAATTACATTTCGTATCTTTCAAACAACTTTGTAGCTTAGAAAAGGTTTCAAAGGATATAAGAAAATAGCGTAATGGGCAACCTGGAGAGCTTGTGGGCCAACATGTCCCACCTCTCACGTGGAGAGTCCAATTTGCGACCGTCTGGCCACTACATTGGAGGCTCTAGTCACCCTTCCTCGACTCAAATATCATAAGTTGTTTGAGAAAGTTGGAACGAAATGAAAGGACTACTTTCAGCTTCTTCTGTTGTCACACTTACTTTTGGTGCTCTTGAAGTTGCTGGTGGTGCACTTGAGAAGCAACGTGTCCCGGGTTCTATCACCGGACATTTGTCACAGATAAATCTTTGTTCCCGGTTTTAGTTTGTTTTATTTATGCTGCTTAATGTGTAAGCGTTTCTTGTTATTGAAGATAATATTAAATGGTTAATAATTCTTAAATAAGTGTATGGAATCCAAAATTATTAAACAGGTCCAGTTTAAAACCGAGTTTAAAATGCCTCGTCCATGTTTCGTTTACAGTATTTCTGTGATTATGAAACTCATTGACTTCTCTACCGTGCGAACAGTAAAACTTTCATTTGGTTTGATGTAAGAAATAAATTAATATATAAGATGTGTTATTAAAAATTCAATTTGTGTACCTATCTTCAGTATACCTTGTAAGCATAAACCACAAGAAATAATAGAAAACTGAGTGCTGCTTCGAATCTGTAAAAATATGTAATTAGACCACCCAAAACGTTTTCATGACATGCGGCTTTAAAGATTATTATGAAAGGCCTCCCGAGGCCCAGCGGTCCAGCGGCCCGGACCGATCCGCCAACACTCATCTCCTAAGTAAACATGCACTTCACTCCACTCGGCCAATTACAGAGGACACATAAAAAATATTGACCCAGCTCGAGCACTCTCCCGGTGTACTCACCGTGTGTCCAGAATACCGGATTACTAAACAGAAAGAAGCATTAAATGTTGGTGTCGTTTATATTGTAACAACCGATTAAATGATCGATTAAAAAAGAAGGTTATCGATTCGATAATTTAAAAGTATTTTATTAATTTATGTAAAAGATATTTTAAAGAAACAGCCAAAAAACGATGTTTATTCAGTTAAAATAATTACCAATTTTTTTTTAAAAAAACCTTACGGATTTAATAATGTACTAGGGTATGGTCCCGCCTCCTGTGTTATGAATGGCCTGATTTATGGAATTGCTTACCAATAATCATCATATTCCAAACAGTTCACACAAAACCTTAACATGTTATACATGACAACCTTCCTTGAGAATCGCTCTGTCTATTTGTGAAAACTATATGAAATTCTGTTTAGTAAATTTTGAGTATATCTCGAACAAACAGACGGTATGTAATATACTAGAAATTAATTATAAATTAAATTAAATAATTAATTGCCACAGAAATATTTATTCGGAACTCCTCTCTAATTGTATTGTTTTTAACTGCTTACAGGTGTGAGTAAGCCTGTAAGAGTATGTAGGAGTGTATAAATGTGCCCCTTTCTGTGTTAATGTTCAGTTATACCAACCTAAACTAAACAAAACTACAATTAATTTACTTTTCACGAATTTTTATTGTACCAGATTCTTCAAAGACAGCCTCAATTATTTCAAGTCCTGGAGATAAAAGTGAAACGTTTTTAGACCTGCTTTCAGTAGATTTGAGTATATCGAAACAATACAATCCAACTTTAAGTTCCTATAAAGGAACTAATGGCTATCCATCCATCCTCGAATTCGGAATGTAACGCTCCAACAATAGCCTATCAACCGAAACAATCACTTGGAGTTTAATATTAAAATATTTCTAATTGTTTCTGAAGCCATATTGAGCTATAATGACTATTTAGGGCCGGATGAATTGACTAATGATTGTTCATATATAAAAACTATTTAACAAATACAAAGTCCGACAGTTTAAACTAACAATAACGTCGAGGCGTCAGTCCGTGCCCTCAGGGACACAAAGAGCCTTATTATCGGGTTATTATTTTAATATTGTTGCAATACTTTAACAATAAACGGGCCTCCATTATTATTTATGGTTATAAGACACTAATGAGCGTGTAGGCACCTTGTACAATAGCTTACTTATCGATGCGGTTGGGACAGTCGCGAACAGAGAAATATTAACCTTATTCCGTTGTAATAAGGAACCGATGGTGATGTATGGGTGTCGATCGTAAAGTGGCACTTCACACAAAGAGTGACACGGGATGCATCTCGAACTGTCAAGTGAAGTTTTGAAAGAAAATAAATGCGTAATTATTATTAGTGGAATATTGTGGAGTGGCCCTTACTTCGTGGAAACGGGCGTGTGTGGCCGCGTCTTTAGGCTGAAATTCGTTTTTACAGAATTATTACGGCGCTATTAGTATAGTTGTACTAATGTAGTTCATAGCATAGCAAAAAAATTTACGTCGGATAACAATAAGGGTGTACCTTCTTACAGTAACTTATATGGGTTAAGCCCTTATTAATTTTGAAACTAAATGAGGCTTAGCTGTAGTTTAGGGCATCTTAAAATATTTTCTGTCATCGATCGATACCAATTTCAATTAAATTTTGAAGAATATGTAAAACTTGTGAAAGTTTTTACAGGAGTCTACTTATGTATTACAGATGTTATGTTTTTCTATCAATTTAATACAATTATTACATTGGTAATGTTGTTAGCCTATTAGTCCTAATATGCGAAAGAGATCGAGCACTCGGTATCGTTTGTAAGTGATCGGCAAACTTGAGCAACAGCGGGCGCGGTCGGCAGGAGCATTGCTGATCACAAGTGGCAAAAAGTTCATGAGCTTCGGAAGGCACGTAAAGGCGTCGACCCCCATCGTTAGGTAGATAGCAATCGTTAAGCCATGTCAGAGGTGTTCGGGGGACGTATAACGTACAAGCTTCCGACACTTGATCCACCAATCCGCAATGGAGCAGCGTGGTGGAGTGTGCTCTAGGCCTCCTCACTGTGAGGGAAGACCCGTTCAGCAGTAGGCCATCAATGGGTTCAAGCCAAATTGAATCAAAATGGTCCAAAATCATATGATGTTTCACATTTATCTGGGAGTTTCATATATCAGGGAGTTCAAAATCAAATCGTGAAGTAGCCATTGCTCTAGCTGGCACCGCAGCCTGCGGGTCCGCCACGGAGCCACAGGCGTCAACATGATCAAATATTAGCCCTCAATCCTCCCGTGAAATTTTTGTTTATTAAAATCCCATTGTCTTTGAGTTGGTACAGGTTACACTTGTAAAGGGCTTTACACTATCCGATACGATTTTGGTATTTACTCTTCTGATGATTTAAAAGATTTTTTAAACCGACATACTTAAAAAAAATCATGTGCATTTCTTTGTATAAAGTACCTCATACCTTTTTACTGCGTGGACCGATTTTGATAATTCTTTTCTTGTTTGAAAGATAAAGCTTCAAATGTGGTACCTACCATTTTATTTTAAGCGATATCTGACGGATGGTTTTTTAATTATTCCTTCTTTTAATATGGTTGGTTTTGTTCTTTAGCTTATAAATCTTTACAGGATATAGGTACAGATTTCGATGAATCTCTTTTAATTCGAAGGCAAGTTTTTTTTTAAAAGAACATAATTAGAAAATGAATATTTTTATTTTAACTTTCCTTGGATTAATGGGTGTTATATTTTTGTAAAATCTATCGTCCACTTAAAACTATTTTAAAATCATCCTGAAAAATCTCCTTAAATATTATTTTCCCACCTCTACTACGCTACTAGTCCAGAGGTTATTGATCACAAAACGTTTTCGAAATAATTATTGTTATATTACTATGTATAGCCTGACCGCTGCCGAGATAATAACCTGAGAAGCTTAAGATTCCTACCATCAGGAATCCACCAGTCCACCATAGCCGACACCGGATCAGACAATGCACCAGGCCTCTAACCCTCCAGAACGTGCCCTGAGCCAACACCAGTTGAATTGGTCTAATATGAGAACAATAATCGGTTTGATTATGTTGGCACAAGTGTTTCCACCGACTGTTTGCTCCTCACATTCCGTCTGTCTGTCCGTCCGTGTTTGCTCGCCTAGAATTGTCTCCTTATTTGTCAAATTATCCTCATGTTTGGCTATCGTTAGACCGTGGAAAAAACCAAACGTTGGCTTTGTAGTAATCTTTGGCTCGTTATTGTCAAGTGTTTTCGTTCCGTATAATTTGATGTTTTTGGAATTAATTGATTATATGTTTGGTTTGACCGCACTGACGGTATTGAGGTGAGGTTAGAGGAATCTGATTTAAATTTTGCATGAAATTCGCCTAATTTTTTTACTTGGTTACTTTTTAACTGAGTCTCAAACTCAAGTTTAGGTATATAGTTTCATTAATGTGAGTTATCTTTTAATATACTCGTATTTGTAACCGTTAAATGTTTTCAATCTATTACCAAGTTTGTATTTTGAATTCTCAATAAATCTAGAAATGTTTTTATTGTAGGTATTATCTTGTTTCAGTAACAAAACCCAGTATCTAACTGGTGACATGAATTGTTATGTAGCCGTTACTTGGTGCAGTGAACCAGCACAATCACGATGCGGCACAATTTTCTTGCTACCTTTCTTTATTTGTGTTTTTATAACCACTTCAAGGAACACGTAATTTGGTACAATATTATTGTCCCCACCATGACGCAAGTCGTATGTAAAGATATACGAAGTATTTTAATATTTGCGTTTTGATCGCGCATGTTCCCCATTGTTCCTTGTGTATGTATGTGAACGATATAATTATCTTGAACAACCGCTGTAAGTCAACAAACCATGACGCATACACAGATCATCATTTTTCATCATCATATTCACTCCGCTGCGCAGTTTGTAACATAAGACGTCTCAAAGCAAACCTATCATTGTCACGTTCATGTGTCAAATAATATTGCCAATACAAATTCTCTACATGTCTTTTAATATACATACATTTGTATAAATTTCAAACATGCTCATTCACAATTAAATGGTGAACAGAACAAGAAGAGAAGAGAAAATAATATATCAACATAAATTGAAAAATGGGGTAGACAACACCTGAACAAATTGTTTTTTATTAAAGAGCAAATCAGGGTTCTCAGGTAAACGAAAATAAACAAATGTCAGAAATCGTATTTAAAATTTAAAAGTTATATTGTATCGCAATACAATATGGAGCGTCGCGTCGAACAAATCGCTGTCTAAAGCCACAGCGTGTTCATTGAAAAAGCGATGACTAATTTTTCCGATATGAATTGGAATGGCGGTCGGTATCTCATCGCAGTAATCTGTATTAATTCCGATATTAAATGGAAACACGGACATAAGCTCAACTATTGAAATCAATTCGGCAATAACGCAAATCCTCGGCCGAGATATGATAATCGGACGTATGAATCGCATCGACTGCATCGCCTCTTGGCTTGAGTAATTAAAAAACATATTAAGGACATGTCGGGTCTACGAGATTTTGAGATTTTGCGTCCCTTTGAGAAAGTAATCCGATTAGCGTGCGCTGAGTTTATTTAATCGAAATTTCGGCAAGAATTTTCAAATTGCTGACATGCCATGGCCAGTAAAAAGCCCAATTCTAAGCTTTTATACACCAACGGTTTGTTTCGTGATTGATCGGCAAAGTTAAGCAACATCGATTGCGTTAGAAGAGATAAGCGTTATCGTTAGTGACAAAAAATTCATGAACGTTTCCTATGAGGGCTCGTCCTTGTCGTTATTATCTAATGGCGTTTTTACTTTTGGATACTCAAAAAATATCCGACACTTGAATTGGTCACTAACCTCCATCAAACCGTACTAAAGCAGCGTTGTGGAGATTGCTCTAAGCCTCCTCAGTTACAATGAGTACCCGTGCTAATTAGGTTGTAGATAGAAGCCAAAAAATAATTTAATAACGAGCACTCTCGTTTTAATTCGTCAAACAAACGCACGGTGATTAGATGACAGTCGTGTTGGGCGAATTATGGAGCGATATTATAGCAATTACGTAGCGATTGGTCAAACTGCTCGGCTGTCGAGAGCGACTGCCCGAAATCGCTTATTCACGCCCGCTAGTTGCCTGGTGCAGCTGTTGGGCCCCGGCGCGAGCCAGCCACGACAGCGGGCTGATAATAACACTATTTTAAAAATATAACTACCACATCTTATTCTTATTTCGTTTACAAATAGTCGTAGCATAACGGTTTCACATTGGACTCGGATAAGGAAACACCATGAGGAAACTTGTATATCTGAATAAAATTGTCAAAGATGCTACGATGTCTAACAATCTACACTTGGACATAATAATGTACTGTTATAGGTTGCAGTATTCATGACGTCGTAATCATTTTAGGTAAATTATATATTAAGCAATTATTTTTTATATCTTTCATAAGTTTCAAATATATGTCTGAGTTTTTGGTTCGCTTAATTACGTTAAATCGTTATCAAGCTATATCATAATATCATATTAAATTTTGCAGTTTAATTTGAACATCAATGAAATCTATGTTAACGATGATTAACTCGTAATTCGTACATTATTTTACTAATAATTTGCGTCTTGAAGTTTGTTCCGCTCGTCGCCGATCACTCAGCCCCACGCGCCAGTGCTGGTAAACCGGTGCGTATAATTTCACCACGACATGCCTGTCTTGTTTATTTTACTCTGTCGCTGTCGGAAGTCGCCTCATTCTCTCGTTAACATTATATTTTCATTACTACCCTCGATCATTGTTAGCCTATGACTTGCGCAATTCATGCTACACAGTTTTGTTGTAAATTGAAGCCTTTTTACGCTTCCGTTTCCGCTAATCATGTTCAATTATCGATTCTTTTTTTACCTTCATTATTAAGCTCGTTATTAAGTATTTTAACCTTATAAACATCAGATACGTGATATTACAATTATTTTTTGAAGTTTGTTTCAATGATTTCAAATTTATAACTGTACACGTACTTTGTAATATTTAAGCTGCAAGTGACTGAATCCTACGGCTCGTTTTAAACAAGATATACATACGATAGAAGGAATTCTATAATTCAGTAGATTAAGCTAATTTTAAATTCCTTTTCCTTACGAATGCGTTAAACTTCATAGTTTTGATGTTCAACCTATCTTTCAACTGTGGATGTATAAAAATGTTTTCTTTTTCGCAAAATCGGTACCTGTATAACAGGTTTATTTCTATTTGCCCTCGGATTAGGGTAAATGTCTGAGACGAAGGGGAGAAAGGACGTAAAGAGGAAATAAAATTCAGTTATGAAGTATGAAATCGCGCCGATATCGATTTTGCGTCGGGAAAGGTGAGTTGGGAGCCATCCCTCTTTTAGGTAAGGATTGGCTAAAGCTTCTATTGCAACGTTCGTTGACCCCGCCGATACAGATTACACCATTTTTAATGTAAAACATTCAAATTAGTTGCAAAGTAAGTTACGATAATATTATTGCTTACTTTAAGATGCCACTCAGTCTCAGTCATTCGCTGGCCATTGAGAAATACCGGTTTAGAAGTGAATACTTTTATAGTAACGCTTATTCATTATTGTTATTTTTCATGGAAGCGGAATTCGATAAATTGTAAACTAATATTGAAAATAAATTACGTAGATCTGGAAGACATTGAATTTGTAATATCTCTGAGATTGAATATGTTACGAATGAAAAAGTAATCTATAAAACAAACAAGTATGTATTTTTAAACAAAATATCTTTCAAATCGATAGAAGGATTTGAAGCCGTTACAAAATGCGTAATTATAATGAAATCGTGTGGAATATTTATCGTTATCATCATTATATTAATGAATATAATAGTCTTCATCAAGTCAATCACTTTAATAACCACTTCGGTGTTTGTTGGCTTGTAATTTATAACATTTACATAAATTGTTGACTTCTCTCTTAGTTCTGTTAGATTTTATTCTCTTTCAATTTCTGCATTTATAGGTAGGTACAAACTAAATAATGTAGTTTCATCTTCTGCTCCGTCCAGATAGGTATTATAATTATGATCTCAATTACATCAAAATCCTTTAAATTAATATTTAATTGGAGGAGGCCCCAATTTAAATTAATTGATTATAATTAAAATGTAACTCAATGCACTTTTTTCTTAAGCAACCTTAACAGATCCTATTAAAATCGTGGAATGAATATAATTTCCTGAGAAATAATTGAGGTATTGGTTAACTGAATCAATTTGTTACGCAACGCATTGAGTAGTCAAGAGACAAACAGTTGGCGGCACGCGACACAATCACGGCTCCAAGCGAACCGGTTACTTCTAACCGCGTATTAACTTATTGACTAATCAAAATGTGTCCAACGCACCCCCAAATTGAATAATAACCTGTTAAGGCGAGGCGAGACGAGGCTTCGCCACCGAGCGACGGCATTGTGCCGCAAATTGCCGCCAAATTGGGAACAGACTCGCAATCGCAACTCCATTTAGCGAGCGCCTGCACCTGATTGGTCGACACGCCCGCCGCGGCCCCGTTCGAAAACTCCATTCAAAGCCCACCGAAGAAATGAAATTATGCACTTCGTAAATAAGAACGCCTTTGTGGGCTCACTCGCCTTATTTAAACTGTCACCGGTTTCAGAACGCGCCCTTTGCCGTAATGAAATTGCTGACTGTCCGGCGGAATGACGGCGTCATTTGAGCTGAATGCGCTGATAAATTGAGGCCGTCGGCGAGGCCGGCTCGCTCGGGCTCCGCACTCCGAGGGGCTCTGTTAATCAATTAGTTATAGCGAAGTGTGTTAAACAAATGGACGAGTGTGACGACAATGAATGACAAACACTGTGGATTGTTAACATCTCTAAACGAATCGTTTAATGTAACTCGACGCGAGGCGCCTATGACGTAGCACAGCGATTGCCTTGGGTTTTCTAATTGCGTACCAATTTTAATCCTTCAGTTCTTGGCATATCTCTAAGGTTGACTAATAGAGAATACTTTCTGTCGTTAAGTCCACTTTTTATACCACATTAAGACCACAACTTTTGTACCACTAGGTTTACAATTGTAGTTAATCTTTTATGTGTAGCTTTTTTTACTGTAAATAAATTAGCACTTAACTACGATCACACCTGATGTTAAGTGGCGATGAAGTCTTGATGGTAAAGTGCACTAACTTAGTAGAAGCCTATTCACTCTTGACGTGAAGACATTTACATTGTAATCGAACGAAATCAAACGGGTGATAAAAATGTAATATTTCATTAATATTTATTATCAGTACAAAAATATAACAGTTTCGAAATAACCCAAACTTATCCGTATATTGGCAACGTTATTAAAACAATATAACGATAACACACAATTACGAGAGAACGATCACATTCAATAATAGTATTTGTAAGCGGGCCGAGTGTGCTACCCTGCGGGACCCCGTCTCCTGGGACGGCCGCTTAGCACCTTGATTGTAACATTCTGTTAGCAAAAACGTTATCCCCTTTGTGCGGCGGATTAGATATTGTAGGGGGATGTGAGAGGTTTCTTTTTTATTTAGTGTACCGTGTTAATACACACAAATGTTTGGGCTGAAGGCCGGCGAAGCGACAAGTACAGGGGTAACAGCGTAATGGTATTGCAAATTATGTCTCTATGACTCAATAATTCATTGACAAGTTTTAGCTAGATTTACGTTTATTTCTTTATCCTCTTCAGACATTTTAGTTTCATTAAAGTAAAAGATTTGCTCATCATATTTGTTATTTTTTATTTAGTAATTCTTTATTCGTTCTTTTTTTTACTATCCATCGCGAGTAATTTAAATTGAAAATAAATAATTAAATATATTTATTCCTTTTGTTTAACTTAATGTCAGACAAGATTCACCCCATGTAACAGAGCAAAAAAGTCTTATACACACAATATCATTCTGAATTCTTCTGCACTCTTCTCTTCGCACTGGAGCAGCGCGGTGGAGTATACACCAAGCCTTCATAATCACGAGGAGAGAAACGTGCTAAGTATTGGGCAACGAGCAACCATTAGTAGGTTGAGCCAATAAACGATCAAAGTAATAACATTATTTACACATAAGACACAACGTACTAAGAGTTATTAATCCTGAATAAGTAAATCCAGCACGCTCCAGTAAACATCTTTTTTTGATTACCTCAACTATTGAACAATTCAACTACATACACTACCATTTTTAAACTAATAATCTCTACAGACAATAAAGATCATACTGTTTGTTTCATAACAAAGTTACTATTAGTTGTTTCGTTTCAAAATTACCCGTTGTTATTAGGGTTAGCTTCCTCACTCGAAATCCTACATGTGGATCTATAGAATCCCGCCGTACCCAACAAATTGTTTCACAAGCGTTACAAATACGACCCTTAAACTAATGCGACCAGCGGCCGCTGACCTCTCGTTTCATCCATTGTTATTCCACCAGCCGTACAGGTCAGGGGCCTCTCGTAATTGGGGATTGTCACATACAAGTAATAAATTGTCGGATGGGAGTAATTCGCTCGCACGGGCGCTACGCATCATTAACGGGCGTGAATGTGCTGCCAAATTAACAATTATACGGAACCTTTGTGCCTCTATGTTAATTAGGAAATTCGGAGATGCGTGCCGTGTTTGTACGGAGCTATAGCCCGTGCCAATTACTGTTGTAATTTCGTTGGAACTGTCGTGTAGTTCGCAGCTTCCATTTAATGTTTACCTGTACCGTGCAGGACTAACGGACTACCTAAAGTCTCAATAATAATTAAACTTCATATTGCTCTCGGTCGCAACATCTTCTTAATT
Organism: Asbolis capucinus; assembly: GCA_018249125.1. Lineage (NCBI taxonomy): Eukaryota > Metazoa > Arthropoda > Insecta > Lepidoptera > Hesperiidae > Asbolis > Asbolis capucinus. The sequence continues at coordinate 15,095 of DWJZ01001907.1, forward strand.
ATTTATTCAAATAACATATCAGCTTGCTTTATAAGTTCACGAACATCGTCATCACATGAATGTTCCCACTGCAGGACAGAATTCTATTTTGACATGAATAAATTAATTTCGAATTTAAATAAGTTTAAATCATAACATTTAACTTCTTATCGAATAATTGTCATTCTAAATTAAAAAATCCAGGCAACAATTAAGAGTGTTCTTTGAGATTCCTTTTCCTTTTATCAGCTCCTCTAAATCCTATTAGGCCATGGTGGCCGATAAGCGACGGGGTAATTTGTGGAAAATGTTTCGCTGGACTTACTGCACTCCCCCGACACAGGCCGCGGGCGTTCATTCTCCTGTAATCTGCTGGGTCCCGGTCATCTAAACACAATTGCTCTGTCGCCGGCCAACTCCCGTCGTCAATCCGACCACATTCTATGTCTCAGGTTTAGGTTTCTGTTTACAACTTTTATTAACGTGTGCTAAAATTTTAATATGATGTAAATGATGATTATATAACACCACGTGCTAAACTGCTTGAGATGATAATTCCGCGCTAAAACGAGTCAGTCGTTCTGCGGCGTAGGCTGAGTGTTTCATTATTTAGTCACGTTTTTCGTGTTATTATTACCATACGCCATGGCGAACTAAATGTGATATTTTCCTTTAAAGGGTATTCGAAGATTGCGGGCAATAACATATCATCTTGAATTTAACTTTATGATTTAGATATTACTTTTTTTAAAGGGAACTTTGCATTATATAAATATTCTTGTGTAGTCTACTCTGTTTTCTTTCCATTTATTACATTTCTTTAAAAACATTCCAAATAGCCTGGGGAGATGTTGATGACTGATCATTTATTAATAATAAATTCCTTTTAATTTTTTTAACTAGTATCTCAATGTTAAGTATGGATACTCATGATATGTTTCCTTGTAATAATTAACACTAATACGTGTTTACGTATGTACAGTACAGTAGTTCGACATCGAAGGGTTTTCCAAACTTAAAATCATTAAAATAGTATCAATACAGTACAATTATCCAATCATTCGGAGTTATTATAATAGGGAATAAAGTGAACAGCTACAAGACAGTTAATCTGTAGTGCTCCGAACAATTACCCGGGACAATCCGGGTCGTTACTGGCCGTCGCCTGTCCCGGCCGGCTCGGTCCAATCAATATCCGGCTACCCGCGGCGCCGCGCCGCTCCCGTCCGCGACTAATGAAAATTAGGCCTCTATCCATATATTATACACACCATTTTCTTTAAAATGTTAAAATATAAAATAAGTCCAGGAACCTGTTTCAAGCAAAGTTTCACAGATCTATGTTTTTTAGTGTGCATCGTGTTTATTTTATTATTCCTTTATTAACTTTTTGAAGTGTTTGTGTCTTTTGTGATAGCCACGAATAAATGTTTTTCTTCTTTCTTTCAATGTCTTTATCAATCCCTCTCACAACTTAAAGCCCAAAGCAAAAGGCTAGCCCATTAGATAACGGGAAATCTTGGGCGTGGAAGTTCCTTCAAAATTGCTCCTTGACTAGCAGCTCATAATCATTCCTTACAGGGATGTCAATCAAGCCCCATTGGGGTTCCGCCCTAGACTCTAAAAGACTATCATTAACACTGAAACCATAAGGAATAAATGGAATTAAAATATGTTTTTTTGAAACTAGATGTAATGTTTCACTGAATATCTGGTACAGTGGCTTAAAAGATATCTTAGAAAAAGATCATAAATAACTGATCAGGTCCTTGAGACGAACACTTTTCTTCAGGTCCTTCATGACAAACGTCAGTTCGAAATGTTTACGAATGATATTTGATGCAGATATGGCGTTTGTTTGTCCGCATGTCTTTCTCGTACGTTTCGAAGTGTCGTTTAGCGTGACTGCTTACAGAAATGAGATTTATCTTGGGGGCAGTTCGGAGTATTGTGTTCAAGACTTAATTTATTTTGAAGTAAACCATAATTTGCAGTCCTATTCTCGGTAAATGCTGATGTAATTATATTAAACTAATTACAATGACCTCCACCAAGCCGCAATAGTAAGCCTGGTGGAACAGGCAGGAATCAGTTGCGCGGCGACACCAGTTGGTGCACATACTGGCTGGCGCCGCGCTCGTGCTTCATAGTGGATCAGTTGAAGACAACGATTAACTTTTTTTGTGTGAGTGAGGAATTCGAAATCCCTTTCCTTCCCGATTCCAATTGTTTCCGTCTCCCTGCGGCTTATCGAGTAAGTAACCTTGAAGCCGGCTCCGCTGACCCACGTTACGTGTGTCCTAATCCCGCCCAGAGACAATAAGTAGGAACGAATCGTGTAATCCACTCAGCAGATTGCGGCGACTGCCCCTGGCCGCTGCCCGACTCGATTAGGCACCGATTACTGCAACAAATAATGGAGATTACTTAATAGAACAATTGTGTTTCCTATACATGCTTGTATTATTATATAAACCAGCAACATTAGTATGGTCTCAGTGATTAAGAAATTCCCTCACGGTGATTGCCAGTTGTTTACTACGCTACTTTATAAATACATTTATTTAATGCGATACTCTAAATTGATTTTTACGTTACTTTTCCATTAATTGTATAAAATTGGCGTATTGTGACATTGGAAAGTTGTTACGGCAAGATATTGGTGTGTTCAACATGTAATGAGACGGTTTTATAACAAAACTGTGACGTCATCACCCGGTTTGTTTACATGTTTGGTACGGAAGGGAGAAACAGACTATAGTAGGTACGAGTATAACACATCACATAACATACAAACTCAATAACTGCAGGTCACTTCGATAACAAATCTTTTGAATTTTCCGTCCCCATATATCGGAACATTCATTCTTCAGTTTCTGAATGTGTTTTGAAAATAATCAAATAGTCATTTTCAAATCAAAGATCAGGGCCCCGAATCGATAATCGCGATCGATACACACTCGAGTAAAGTCGAGTAGCGCTCATACTAAGATGACGCGGGTGACGTGCCGGCGGTGGGGTGTCCCCTCTCCCGCGCCTCACACCCCGTTTATTATCTCGACTTGTCGCGTGGTGTATGTAGTCGATAATATACCTACCCACACACTCAGCAAACACTGGCTGCTATAGGCAGTGCATACGGACTGGCAGACGGGCGGAACATAATACCGCCGGAGTATTAATTTGCGCAGAGAACGGATCGAGTTTAATTAACAAATTTAATTAGAAATTAACAGTTTCGCCGCGCGCAGGGTTGCCGCGAGTGACTCGTGCAGCGCTCGTTAGTGACACTGTGGAATGTGTGTGGTTTTGATGTTTGCGCTCAGCTAGGTTGGCTTAATGGTTTGAATGTCTATCGAACGAAAGGGTCTGGGTTCGAACCCTGCGTAAACCTCTTATTTTCAAAGTTATTATCGAAGTTAATTATCACTTGCTCCCGCGACATTCTGTAGAACTCCACTCCTGAGAATACCCTTTAGTTATAGAAACTGTTTGAACTGTGCTGCGTCGCACTTAGCCAGCGTGCTGGACTATGGCTTGTGCCTATTCATCACACTGAAAGGATACAATGCAATGAGATGACGAGGATGCGTTACGATGATGATTATGAAGGTGATGAAACGGTCATCACCGATGTGATCAAAACGTACTCAATGATAATTAATACATAGGCATAGATGTTTATCTTGTGAATTATAACAGTATGAAAAGAACAATATTAAATAACACTAATAAAGTTGATAAATATATTAAGAATATTTATTCATAACATCAGGAACACTACGCAAAAGTACATTATATGCCCCTACTTTGAGTGAAAATTCAACGTTACAAGAATTGTTGAGTGGCAACCCTAGCTCCGCAGTAGGTATGGAGAGCGAAGCCGGTTCGAAATTTGAAAATCTAATTTAGCTGCGTTTTGTTCCTGCTAATTGGTTTGTTCTGTTCACCGTGCCGTAGTACCGGGCCGTGTCGGGCCGCAACGGGCCGTGCCGGGCCGCACCGGGCTGCACCGGGCCGCTGATTGGACGCCTGACTACAAACATCCTGACTACAAACATGTGACGTCCTGTAGACAATGGCAGCTAGTTCTGTTAATTCTGTTGGAAATTTATTTTGTTAGGTCCAAATGCGCAAAATTTTGTTGCAATAGTTTCAGTAGCCAACTTGACTCCATTATGAACATAAAAAAACATATTTCTATGATATATTCACATGAAAATTTTCATTTTATATTTTCATAATAGGAATTTAAAATTCTTAAAAATATCAATGTTGAATTTGTCGTATAGCTCATCTTTTTATTAATTACTCAAACAATGGCAGACGGAGGGCGAGTGAACACCGTGAGCCATGGACAGACCGACACCGAGGCGTCACTGACACGTTACCGACAGTCGACACCACTAATTGTTGCAGATAACTTGATAACCTCGATAAGGTCAAACTTTTCTGTGATGAGATGTTTGTTACTACTAACCTAACCTAATTACTGACCGGATTTGATTGAAAATTGTCTCAGTGATAGATTATTGTCTGGAAAACCATACATAGGACACCACACTAATAATATGACCTACAAAATAGTCCTTGATCTAGAATGTTAAGCACAGGCTGTAAGGACAGTAGGAAATTGAATAGATATGCAAATAAGCATACCGGGGCCAGCGCCAGCCTGCTGCGACCAGCTGCAGCCGAGATATTTCATTAGCGCCGGAGCGGCTGCGGTATACGCCGCACTCGCCTGCTATATGATCTGTGGTCGGAGTTTATGACACAGCGGCTCTGGACACGTGCTCCCAGTTTGAGAGTGGAGGCCCGTAGTCTTATCACAACAACATCAACACAAATGCTACTAACTAGCCTCCACCCGCGGCTTCGCCCGCGTGCTTCATAAAAAGTTGATAAAAAGCCAAGTGTTAGTCCACACTACATATAATCTGTCTATTTGGCCAATTTCATTCGGATCCGTTCAGTAGTTTTTGCGTGAAAGAGGAACAACCGTCCATCGCTCTTCAATAATGTCACTGCACCTATAAAGGTTAAACGACGCTAGTTTAATACTGTACCAGATGTGAATTCGATCTGAAAGTGACACCAACAGGCATTAGCTGGTGTTGGCAGTTTCTTTATATTTCATGTCCCTTACAGCAATATTGTCAACATGCTCGAACCAATATAGGAGAATACATTTATTTTGCCTTCATTTAAATGTAGGTACAGCTTACAGATGTTATTTATTTATAAAACGTCGTATGTGTTCATTAGTGCCAATACTTCGTCATTTATATTGCAATTATCATAAATAATAAATAAATAAATAATATTTGATTACAATATTTTTCTACTTACAATCTTTGAACGTAATTTATGTAGGTACTAGCTTCCGCCCGCGACTTCGTCCGCGTGGAATAGCTGCTGTGGGCTAGCGCTAACTTTAACCCGCGACTTCGTTTCTGTCTTACATGATTTTTGAGAAACTTTATTCGTTTACAACACGCAGCGGAAGCAAAAGGAAAAAAAGTCCCCCGAGTTTTTAAACATTCTTCATTGGTGTTCCGTATGTATGTATATATAGCACATAGCCTTTCTCGATAAATGGGCTATCTAAAATTGAAAGATTTTTTTCAAATCGGACCAGTAGTTCCTGAGATTAGTGCATTCAAACAAACATACTCTTCAGCTTTATAATATATATTGAAATAGTTTAATAACACGTCAATACGTAAATAGTCAACTTTTAATGTACCACCGTTCCGGAAAGTGCTAGATGCTGAATTTCGTTAGACGACACCAAACTTTCACAATAAAATACAATGTCAAATATCGCAATTCCTTTGCAGGTTTGGTTCCAAAATCGGCGTGCGAAATGGCGCAAGACAGAAAAGTGTTGGGGTCGATCAACCATCATGGCGGAGTACGGCCTGTACGGGGCCATGGTGCGCCACTCCCTGCCCCTGCCCGAGACCATCCTCAAGAGCGCCAAGGAGAACGACTCCGTCGCGCCCTGGCTACTCGGTGAGTGTGCGTTCATTTTGTATCTATTTCTAGACAGCATGCGGTACATATAGTTTATAGATGTTGTGTTGCTTGCTTTGGAGTTTTGATCCTTACTAAATATTAGTCTAACTGATATTATAAATGCGAAAGTTTGATGGATGGATGTTTGTTACTCATTCACGCAAAAACTACTGAACGGATCTAAATGAAGTTTAGTATTGGGATAGGTTATATA